>JAHWFP010174541.1:58951-111355 GCA_023313725.1 Lithobius niger
TCTAAGATACCAACAACTAACTTGTGCACACAAGGCGGATAATGTTTCGTATCCCAGTCATGTTGCAAAGATGGAATGGGGTGTACACTAGCAAAAACGGACCACATAAAACATCTATCATCCTAACTACGCACATTTACCAGAATATCGGGCCCTAGTTTGAGCTTGTCGGGGAGTGCTGCGCAACCTTTCCCAGCAAAAGGTCTATATTCCAACACATAATTCGGTATACACCGGTATAATTCGGCATTGCTCGACAACCCATCCACTTCCTTCTACGGCACACAGTTCAATACTATGCAGAATCTTGTTCGAGATTTCCGAGAGAACCTTGTTCATTTCTATTCCTTGCTTCCAACCCTGACCACGCTAGAATTGAAATAAGCTTTACTAGTTTCTGTATTATCCGTCGCTTTTTCAAAGAGAATGCGTAATCTAATTTGAGCTTTTATGTTTACCATAAGATGCTGACATTGTTCTAAAAGATTCCAATATTTATCCTCCAACCGTTCCAACAAAATCAAGGGCTCATACTGCATTTCATCCGACGTAAAACCCTGCTTGAAAGTTTAGAAGCAACTGTGGAAAGCATTGTGTGCGAGGTCATACCCGCCTATATCCAAAATGAATGGCCTCACCTCAAGTTTGCTATCGTCGGTCACCTCTGTCTTGTCTTTCAAATCATGATTCATGTAGTACAAGGCCCAGTCGATTCTGGTATCCTCTATTATTGGTACGACTAGAGATCTGACATTGTTGACTATGAGGTTATAATTTGTGGGTATATGAGGAACTTTTTTCAATAGAGGTTTGTGTTTAGGAAAACACAATTTACATCTCTTTTTGAAGACTCCAAATTCCCTGGCACGTTGTTTTACAGCTTTTCTACACTCGTGCCATTCATGCGGGAGCTCATTAGAGTAAGTCACACCACACGATTTACAGGTTACGTTAAATTTTCCTCACTACGCCTTTCATGCCTCCCTTTATATGTATTGTTCCTGAACGTCTTTTCACAGTATTGAAACAAGAAAATCTCATTGTCAGACATTGGAAGATCATGTTTTTCTTATTCGTCAATCATTGTTGATTCTTTTTCTTATTTATATTCGTATACTGAGAAATTCATCAAGATTCGAATGATGGGACCGATTGCAAGAAAGATTGCAATTTTTACCCCGTTTATTTGGTGTATCGTACACTTTGATTCGGCCCATAGAAACGGAAACACATAAAAATGAAGTACTTTTGGGGTGGCGGCCATCCCATTTTGAATGCCCGCCATCTTTAAAATGGGCACAATTTTCATGGTCTCCTTATCTTAAGTTGATATATACGTTGGTAACCAAGGACTGACCAAGCGGCTTGCTTTTACCATCATCCAAACGAAAATCACTAGAATTTACTCCACTAATTATCTCATTTAAGTGAAGACTCCCAAGCTTGTTTAATTCAAATTTACTTTATTTCATTTATTCGAATTTTTGTGTGTTAAATCTCAAATTTATCTCTTTTATCAAAAAGCTAGTTTGTCGGATTTATTTATTTAGTTTATCTCAAAAAGCATTCATTTCTATTATCTCAAATCGTGATGAAATCATTTACCTTAAATCTAGTTAATCTATTTTCCTAAAATGTCTTAGAGAAAAATAAAATATAATAATATTCAAAACGCTTAAGTGTATAAAATACAGATTTATAATCTTAATGCTCTGACACTTAACAGGTACAAAAAAAGGCACAAGCCAGTACTTCACACTAACATCAAATGTGGGATGATAGAGATTCTTTTACACGTATTAGTGTGACACGATGGCTTAGAAACCTATTTAATTACTATAATTTCTTTATCTTTACTGCTGAAGCTGTGTTCGCATGGCTCAGCAGTAGGACCTCAGCCTTTGGTTTCAAAAAAAAAAGAGAAAAAAAAGAAAATTTCTTTAATTTTCCTTTGGTTTCAAAGGTCGTAGGTTCAATTACTTGGTGAGAAAGCAGATATATAAGTTGAAAAGGCAACGTAAATAGGTCTCGTCTATATATTTTTTTTATATCTTTATCTTTTGTTTTTCAACATTAGTTTGTAAAGGCTTAAGTCCGTTTTTTTGCACGTAATTGGTTGTTATTATTAATATGATGCAATTATTGTATTTCGTGTATAAACAACTGATAACACTTACTTTAACTACGTCATCATTACAAGGACTTGTGATTGCCCGCAGAAGAACGCTGAGTTTTTTTTTCATTGCTACAGTTCCACTTGGTACATCTGCAATGGAAAAAAACGAGCTGGATAATTATAAGTCGTGCACAAGAAATATACAGGGAAAATCACGAAACCTGTTACAGTGCTATAACTCGAGAAGTAGTGAAGAAAGCTGAATGCAGTAAAAAAATTGACTGACATATTCGCATGTGGACAATGCACCGCCAAAGAGGCGTTTCTAAGAAATTTCAAATGGGAAGGGGGGTCAAGTGATACATCATTAATTAAAAGGTCTTGTCAAATCAAGCAACTTCTAAAGTAAAATTTTTTGATATTGTCAACCAATGAAAGGGGGGGGGCAGCCAAACAAAAAAGGCAACAATGGAGAGGAAAGTATTTTTCCACCAATCAATTAGATGCAAGTTTTCGCCTAATTCTCGCGTAATTTATTGTGCAGAGTTTAAGACCTTCAAAATAAAAAATTACGTGACAAGTATTGATGACTTGCTAACCCCCCTCCTCCCACCCAGAATGTTTTGAGACTCGTCAGGGTAAAAAAGAACCAGGGTCCGCTACGAATAAGCTGAATTCTTTGTAGGAATGGTTAAGGCTACCACGAAACCTGTTGCACGGCCATAATTAAATTAGAAAACAAAAACGAGCTCGTTTTATGTTTAAGGTAAGTTTTAACTGATCCGAAGTCAAAACAGCAAAGGAACACAAATAAACTTTCCTGTAAGGTTTCACATACCGCAGTGATCCTGTACTGTTTAGTCCACGTGAAACCTTACTTCTGTATTTACATGTTTTTACAGTTTTTAATTTAGAACACGATATGTCTGATTGGTTCATTCTACTTGGCTATGGGACACCGCTGCAAAATCGTAAAAACCATACTTTTAGTGTGCTTAGTACAGACCTACAGATTAACTAATTCAGGGTTCGTGGGACTCCTTGAAATCGTGGAAATATCGTTGAAAATAAAAATGAAATACCAGTCCTGAAGTCTTGAATATGAAATCTTAAAACTGGTGTATGTATCAATAGGATGAACGGAAAAGAGACCACCGGATAGAATGATGATGAAAAATTTAGCCCCGAAATTGTTTTATTTAAACAATTTTAAAGTTGTGATATGGTTTTGATTTTAGTTACGTGTCTAATAGTTGAATACAGCAGTAAGGTTTCACGTGGACTCAACAAAACAGGAACAATGCGGTATGTGAAACCTTACGGGAAAGTTATTTGTCTTCCTTTGCTGTTTTGACTTCGGATAAGTTAATCCTTACCTTAAACATTAAACGAGCTCGTTTTTGTTTTCTAATTCGTGATACTTTGACACACCGAACTGGTTGTCTGCACTCACTCGTAGTAAAAGTCACTGAATTTCGCTCGCTTCGCTCGCTCATTCGGCGCAAGGCTTTTCTTTGAAAATTGGTTTGTCCGCAGCTATCTATCAGCGGCTTTGTCCGTAATTTTCTAACATATCAAAAACCAAAACTGGTAAAAGGGGCCGTCAAGTTCCGAATAGTTCGGCCCCTTCAAAGGAGTGATATCAACACACCAAAACATTCGCCAAGGTAATCGCACCGTTTAATAGTTCGAAGGTTAAATGAAAACTAGAACATTGCTACTTTCGGTTCCAGTTTTCATTTAACGTCCAAAGTATTATTCGGGGTGTTGATATCACTCCTTTGAAGGGCCGAACCATTCGGAACTTGGCGGCGCCTTTTACCAGTTTTTGGTTTTGATATGAAATCACTCCTTTTTTTTAAATTGTGTATTAGACTCAACTCCACTACCGTGCAGATGTGTAATAAAGTCGCACGGCAACAAGAAATTGGTTTTCAACAATTTGCTACTACCTTTTGCCTATAGGCTGAACCATTCTTAACCAGTCTGTTGTAATTTGGTTTATTTCGTTAGTTTTGGTGTGTTGACATCACTCCTTTGAAGGGCTGAACCACTCTCAACTTGGTGGCCTCTTCCCAGTTTTGGCTTTGTTTATTTTGCTTTGTTTTTAGAGTTGGTTTATTTTTCGTGAATTGGACGTGACTACAATTTCTTTGGCAACGTTGTTTAGATTTATCGCGCTACACTAGTGTGTGTCTAGGCACTCACGTCAGTATACACGTTGTCATTGTCCGAAGTTTGGCTTTCGAATGAGAGAGGATGCTGACAATACTAACAATGGTTATAACAATATTTTCGTACTTACGCGCCATCCCACGTCATCCTCGTGACACCCCTAGGCTCCAAACCATAAAAGGTACGCAGTTCGTATCGTACTGAAGCCATTCGTCCAATTTCATAGCTGGAAGCCTTCCCGTTATCTCGGTATCGATGAATAATCACCCTATGGAAATTAACATGGGGATGAGCGGAATAGAATTAGCTAGCTAGGTAGTTACACATTTTCAACGTTATAGAGGGTCAGATTTTGCATTGAAAGCAGTTAGCTGGCATTCCTACACGAGTTAATTTTTGTCAGATTGATTTGAACACAATTTAAGCTTTTGTACCGCACTATTATTTTCCCCCAAGTACCTGAAATGTGCCCAACTATGCTTCAAGATATAAGACACTGACGCTATGGCGCCGCGCTACAATGGTTTACAACCTCGACAATGGAATTGATGTGATGTTTGTTGTGATGATTGTTGCCTAACTTGGCGTGACACACTAGCGTGTGTCTAGTTATAGGACGGCAAGCCAAATGGACAACGGACACTTTAGCTTTAACACGGGAGAATGGCGTGAAATCATTATACAAACCTCCCAGTTCTTTTGCAAAACCCTACCACCTGCCGCAAGGTAGCTGTACCACCAACATTGTGCGAGGATACCTCAAGAATATCACCCATGTCCGCGTCTCAGTCACTAAGTATCCCGCACCAGTGCCCCGCCCAGAGGTGACACACAAGGAGAAAGTGCTCTACCGTTTCAGCCTCTGTACCACACCTGCAGACAGGCGTGGCACTCCAGCCCAGTCTGAACTCGTGCGCCCTCAACAAAACATAGCCCGTCTGAAGCCTGGACAGCATAAAACCGATTATATAAATCGGTTCGTAACAAGGATAAGTCTTCCGTTTCACGTGGGGGTAAATTGTTGGCTCACCATCATTGTTAGCATTTGCTTACGCTTTCCGTCGGGCGTTTGCTCATTGGCATTGTTGCATAAAAACAATGTTTAAAACAATGTATAACAATAAAACGGATCGTTCAGGACCCCGTAACTCCAGAACGGGACGACCAATCGAAATTTCTATTTCTATAAAGGGCACATCTCCGGAAGTAAATCTTTCAAATGATATAAGAATCAGCTTTCTACGACAAATGTTTTAGTCTGTAGAGACCATTGTATAAACTTGACCAAAGAACAAGTCGAAGCCAAAAATGAAACCCACGATTCCAGCTCAAGTCCGGATCACCAAAGTTACAAATCGGAAATTATTAAATGTTGGTACACTTGTTCACCAAGTCCAACAAAGTATATATACTAACTTTGAGTGCAAAATATTAAAAGGCAGCCGAGAAATTAAGCATCGTATTTCGGCCTTAACATGGAAGACCGAGTTCAAACCTCACTTCATAGGTTCGCCACAATAGAGAAAGGGGCGTTTTTAAAAGAATTCCAATGCAAATAGGGCAACACACGTGGCAAAGTACACTGCAGATTTCTTCTTATGTTAAATAAAGTACATCACAGACTTAGTCATAAAGGAAACCAAACCGGAGATTGGATAAAACGCCAGAACTAGGGAGGTGGTGGGGTGAGACAGTTGCTTTGTTCCCTGACTGCGTACCTCCACAATCAGCTGTACTGGGTCATTATTTTTAACCCTCAACAGACCTTTTAAAATGATTTGGACTGGGATGAATTTGACTAGTATTGCCCCTCTCTATCTACAGGTTGTTCGTAAAAATTAAAAACATAATGCTAAAAAAAAGACATACGAATTACAACACCAGCATATTTTCTCGAGTTATGGCAGTGTCACAGATTTCATGTTACACATGTACTAAAATCTTTAATCAGCAGAAAATCTTTAATCTGCAGAAAATGTAGCTTGGCCATAGTGGTACCTATTTTTTATACCTGTGGGTCGAACAAGCGTCCGTCTCACCCCTCCTCTGAAGTGGCGGGGTGGGCAAACTCATCAACACTCGTAATGTAACATTCTTGCAGTTTTTTTACGTTGGTTTTGTCCTTTTTTTGCTTTCGTCCACTTCATTATGCTTTCGTCCATTGTTGTTGTTGTTGTATTGTTGTCTCTCCCTCAGAGGGCCCGTGATCTGCTGGGTATTCCTGGTATCCCTCCTTGTTGCCCCTGAAGTTGCCGGTTTGCCGGGGGTTCAATTTGTTAACCCCCCCCCATGGATTTGGTGTGGTGCCGCCCTTCACTCGTTCCACAGTGGCCAGCATCAGGGTTCCTTCTGTATAACTGTTTATAGTAATGCGTCTTTTTGCGTCGAGACAGGGGAGGGTGGGATTGGTGTATATGTGTACCCAGTTATCTGGTGGAATACAGCTAGCATCTTAGGTCTGTCCCCTCGGCTTTCGTAGGAGAATTTGTTGCACTTGTCGTAGTGTTTGATGTGGGCATGGATCTGCACACATCAAGCTTTTGTGTTGTTACTGACTCTTTAGCAGGTGTGGGGTTCCTCCAGCGGTGCTTTACCTCTTTGGACGTTTCCCATCATCTGGCTCTTGAGGTAGGGTGGAAATTGTTTATGGCAAGCCAACTGGGAGTAGCAATTACGATCGTATGGACTAAGGTGCCCAGTGGTGAGTTCGGGAACGAACTTGCTGACGAGTTGGCCAAGAGGGGCAGTTGTCAAACAACCCCAGCAGTCAGTTTTGTGATCGGCCCGAGGGATCTCAAGCCAGCCTACTCAAGGTCCTCCTCCAGGGTCAGGCAGGATCGCTGGGCTGTGAGTCCTACTGGCCGTACTCTGTTTGGGGTCCACCCTTCTGTCTCGCGACCTGCGGCTCTTGATGGTCTGTCGCGAGGCGAAGTGGGGCTGCTTTCGGGGCTCCGGACGGGACATGTCCAGCTTCAGGCACACCTCTTCTGACTGGGCTGGGTACGGACTCCTTTGTGCAGGTGTGAAATCTCAAATGAGACTGTGGCTAATTTCTTGTTTGATTGTCCACTTTGGATGGCGCAGCAGCACTTTGTCTTTCATGACTGGTATGACCCTTTGGCTGTGATTCTGGGAGTTTCCCCTCACGTGCAGAAGGGTAAAGTTGAGTACTGTAAGGCATTGGGGTTTTGCAAGGCTACAGGTCGTTTTACATAGTGGGTGATGGATTCTCTCCTGGCCTCACTTGTTGTTCGCCCCTATCTAGGGATTACATGCCATTCAGGGTTTTAAAAGCTTCTTGTACACAGTGGGGTCTTCACGGCGGTTGTGTTGAGATGTGTTATAATTGAGATGTGTTTATTGGAGGCTGTCCTGAAAGTGTTACAGTATTGTTGTGTTGCCATGCTGATAATGTGCAGGGAGTCACAGTTGTTGTATAAAACAGCACTGTCTTGAATGTATTGTCATTGCCATCTATTGTCATGAAATGTTGGTGTAGGTTAAGGTAGTATTGGATTAGGGTGAGTGTATGACATTTAAGGCCCTTAGTACTCAAATAAAAGAAACCTAACCTTACATAACACAACGGACGATAGCAAAATGAAAATGGACGAAAGGGAAAAAAAGGACGAAACCAACGTATAAAAAGCTGTATTTTGAAGCTCTTAAAATCTGAACAATAAATTACGCGATAATTAGGCTAGAACTTGCATCCAAATGAATGGCGTAAAAAGAGTTTACACTCCATTGTTGCCTTTTTTGTTTGGCTGCCCCTCTTCGCTGGTTGACAATATTAAAAAACTTTTCCTTCAAGTTGCTTGATTTGACAAGACCTTTTAAGTGATGTATCACTTGAACCCCCTTCCTATTTGAAATTTCGTAGAAATGCCTATTGCCGTCCTGAAACCCCCCTTGGGGCAACATTACAAAGTTGAACAGATTGGCGGTGGATTGTACACATGCGAATTTGCCAGTCAATTTTTTATTGCATTAAGCTATCTTCATTACTTCTCGAGTTATGGTACTGTAACGGATTTCGTGATACACCCTGATGAACGTTGACACAAAAGTGTATTTTAAATGCAAAATCAAACAACAACCAACTTTTTGGCGGAGCGAGCGAATTGAGCAAAGCGTAGCCCATAACGGACACCAAATTGCAAAATATTGGTTGGTTGGTTTGTCTGTTGGATGGGTGGAACACAAACGAAAGGTAGGATTGGAATGAAATTTGGCACATTACTTGAAACCCCCAAAAGTATTGCTGAACCAAAATTTGCCGGAAATCGAACAATTATTACGGAAGAAATTACAAACATTTGAAATCATGTCTAACATCACCATCGTAAATTTAGAATCCTGAATAGTTAAGGAATTCCGATGAAGCATACACCATGCTGGTGGCAGTGAAGTGAAATTTAAACAACACGGCAAATAAAATGTTGATTGCTCCCTTTAAGCCAATAACCTTTTTCGACGTAACTCATTGAAATAATAACATTGGATCGTTACATTTAACCACTACAGGAAGGAACGCAATCATAAAAAAACAAGCATTTCGTTAACGACACACTTTAGTTTCATTTGAAAAAAGAATGATTGGAGAAATTCATTTCAGCATGGCGACGAAAGTGGCGTTTACGCTAGCGATGGATATCGCGAAAATGGAACCTAAATTGGCGTATTACGTCGAAGCGATGTATATAAAATAAAAGTAAGCCTCAGACGACGTATTTATAACACAGCACGAAACAACAACATGCCTACGTCTAATAGTTTAGAAATTCCTCGTTGCTATGGTAATGTGAAGCCTCAATACTGTGGTGGTTTAATAATAATAAATAATAGTATTAAATAAAGTAGTTTGTTGCTGGAGCAACGGGACTGGCAAGGACCCAGAAGGTCACTGATTGCCAGCCTAAAAGGGAAGAGCAATGAATATATGCTAGTACAAGGTAGGAGGATTTTTCAAAAGCAGAAATTAAAAGCATGGGAATGAGATAAAAATAAAACAATTTTATAAAAATGGTTGAATAAATAGCACGGCCAAAAGGGTGAAAAGGCTACTTAACGTCAGCTAGAATTAGCATAGTTTTTCGATCAACGCCCTTTGGGTAAATCAATGCAGCAAGAATTAGGCCGAAAACGATAAATTAGGCCTAAATGCTAAATTAGGACTGAACGGTAACACCTTTTGACCTACAATTGTGATGGTTAGCGATAGTTTATAATCCACCCAAAACCAAAACTGGTATAAGAGAAGCTGCCAAGTTTAAAAAAAAAGTCGGCCTTTCAAAGTAGTGATATCATTCAATCAGACAAAGGCCGCCAAGGTTAATCCTGTTAGCCAAGTTAATCACACCTACTAATAGTTCGAAAGTTAAGAGAAAACTAGAACATTGCAACTGGCGTAGCATTCTTCAAGTTTTCATTTAATCCCCAAAGTATTATTAGGTGTGAATAACTTGGCTGACAGGATTAACCTTGGCGGCATTTCTCTGGTTGAATGATATCACTACTTTGACAGGCCCGACCCTTTTTTTTTAAACTTGGCGGCTTCTCTTATACCAGCTTTGGTTTTGGGTGGATATCACAGCTTTAATAGGACTGTGAACGAACGAAGGTCAGACGATTTAATCGTCCCCTCTACCTTTTCTGTCTGGAGGAATTTTATGTCTATAAATTTGCTCATTCATAATTTTCACATTTGCCGTGGCCCAATTAGCCGTTACGCCAGTAAAAGTGACACGGTCAGAACTTGCTTAGATTTGTAAATGTACAGAGAATTTCACGGTCTAATCATCATCTTTACCTGTTTTGTCTGGAGGTATTTTATGTCTATTGATTATGTCATTCATAATTTCAACATTTGCCACTGCCCAATTTGTAGTTAGTTGAGTCAAAGTGGCACGGTTGTGGTTGATTGTTTGTGCTTGTTTCAGAAGCTGAAGTTTGTTCACTCGCAATTTTGAGCGTACTGGCTACCAAACGCTGATGTTGGTTCGTTTCGCTCACTCACAAGGTTAATTTTAATCACGGCATGAAGCTGTAATTGTTCAAATAAATCAGGTTACCGTATCCAGATGGTGACGACTGATGTTTATCAATGGAGTATTGCATAAATAATTTGGTTCACGAATAACAATCGGCGCAAGTCATAATATCGATTGTTGCCAACTAGAACAAGCTGACGTCATCATACCGCTTTTCGGAGAAGAAACAGTTTCGTCTTTGTCGGCCACCATAGTCTGCTGGTTTTTAAATCTCTATCAAATATTTGTAAGTATATTCGTTTGGCTCAGAAATGTAGTATTGCCAATTTTAAATGTTTCAGCCAACTGTTTCGACAATAATTACAACAATAATTTGGCACGTACGAGCCACTTGAGGTCCACGTGCTGCTAGCTTCACCCCCATTTTAGAAAACGGCACTTACACATACGACGCTTTACCTGTCTGCCGAAATTTAGATCTGGCTACTTTCCCTAATGAGCTGTAGACATGTCTTTCTACCCTATGAGAATTAACATGACAACAGTAATTCTACATAAAATCAAATGTCCGTTTCACTAATGCTTCCAAATAAATTAGTAACAAGCATACCCTTTTATCGTTGTGGGGCAGATAAATCAGTAGGAGTTCGTGTACCGCCCTGTTCAAGTGTTCATTTAACATCCAAAGTATTATTTGGTGCGATTGACTTGGCTAATAGGATTAACCTTGGCGGCCTTTCCCTCGTTGAATGATATCACTACTTTGAAAGGCCGACCGTTTTTTGAAATTTGGCGGCTTCTCTTATACCAGTTTGGGTTTTGGGTGGATATCACAATTTTTAGAGGACTGTGAATGAAGAAAAGATCAGTCGGTGTAATCGTCATCTGTGCCTCTTTTGTCTGGAGAAATTTTATATCTATAAATGTTCTCATTCGTAATTTTCACCTTTGCCATTGCCCAATTAGCCGTTACTTCAGCGAAATTGACATGGTTTGACGCCGATTTTCGTTCGCTTCCTTCATTCAATCAGTGCATACCTCCTCACTTGGCCATACCTATCATACATTCCCTTAGTTACCATGGTGTTGACGAACACATAATTGGCCCTTTTATCGTCGTGGGGCAGACAATTTAGTTTGGATTCGTGTACCGTAACAAACCTTTGCAATAAAGATACTCTGTTTCTTAGTAAACCAATCCATTCTAAATTTTAATTGAGGCCGTGGCCTTCTGCCATGTACCCCAAACTACAATACGAACTACACTATAATATGAACTACAAACTACACCAGCATACAAAGTACACAGAAACTACACCATTGTACCGCACACATCACAGCGCTATAGGAACTGTGCTGCTGTGTTGCCAAGCCAAGTTGCCATCCAGATCACTAACAAGCCATTGAACCACACTACCACACTTTACCACTCCGCTCTTCACTCCACCGCACTGCACTGCACTGCACCGCACCGCACCACACCACACTGCACTGCATGACACGTCTCCATGCTGGCTTGGCTGTCTCGGGGCTTACATCTTCACTCTTTGGCGTACTACATTGTCAGCACCTCGCTGGTGTGATGACGATGGGGGGAGGTGTTTACAATGAACGCAGCAACTGCCCGCAGCCTCACCACTAGTCGCAAACTATTAGAATGTGACAAAATTTTTGCTAACCCCGGTGGAGAGCTCATCCAGGAGGCCAAACGCCGTCGCTCATCTACAAATTTCTGGCATGCCATTAGGACGTGCTCCGGCGTCTCCGCAACGCGACATAAGGAGCACAAAGGAAAATCTACCCAGCAGAACTGAAATCTGTTGACCCGCAGCATCGTGAAGCCAACACGGAGCCTCGACACGATCCTCGCATCTCGAAGGGACAACCTGTAAAGGTTTGATGCGCTGGATCAGTATGGATGTACAGAATTAAGTGTCCTGCTATCTCGCGCCATATCCCACAAATCTTGCCACTGGACTGTTGCCCACTGGCGCATGGTTACACGGCGCCTACGCGCTGACGTTACCGCGGACACCTGCGTGCACTCGACGCGTGCAACGTCACGCACAAGACCGTCTGCTACCTCAAAACCGGGATTTCCACTGTGGCCTCCCGGTAACTGCACGAAATTTGAAACAAAATTATTCTGCAATCAATATGCTGTTTGTCTATAAACGTCTGACCATTATCATGTTATAAATGTTCGTGTTTAAATGTTTTAAATGTTTCGTGTGCCTAAATTTTCGCGAATGGTGTTTAGCGAAATGGGATTTCGCAAAACGGGACTGGCCCATGAGGGAAAAGATGTTAATCTGCTTTCTTATTCTGCGTTCGAGTGAACTCTAATCCGTTTTTATTTGTGCACCTTCACGGCTGTGAGTATGGGGATACGAGCTCTAATGTTTTTTTTCTAAACAGCGAAGCCGTTTTTTGTTCAGTTATTTTGTTACAGTTCAGCTGTTAGTTCTTCAAGGCTTTTACAATAAATTTGGAAAAGAAACTTCGCTGGTCGCAAATTTCAAAACCTTTATTCAATCACATGCTAAGTGAATGATGGTTATTGCTTCGCAAAACTAAGATTTTTTTTCGTTTGTTCACATTTAGTCATGCAGAAACCCCCGAAGGTCGCTGTTACTAAAGCAGCAGAACGCGATGCATTTTATTTTTGGGTTATTAACAAAAAACTCTTAAGCTCGTGGATGCTTGTATTGTTGCGTAACCATCATCTAACGTGCATTCCTTTATTATTACGCAATCCACGCCAACGTTAATATTTGCTTACTAGCTGTACCCCCGGCATAACATACGCCATTCTAGCCGGTTCCCGAAACCCTAAGCAAAATAATTTACTGGTCGGAATGAAATGAAAACGGCACCAACACCCTCCCGCCCCCTCCCCCCCCCCCCCCGCATCATCCTGTCACCCTCCCCATATTCTCCCACTACATGGTCAGATTGAGCTACCTCCCTGGTCACCCCCTTTCCCCTTCCACACCCCGGCACCCCCACATTTCCCCATTATGTGGCCTGTTTCCCCCATACCTGCTCTCCCTCCCTTTGAACCTCTGCTGTTTTGTTTTCTTAGGGAAGTAAATGTCTTTTCTCAATGGTGGACGAAATTAATATTTCGTTTGTTTTGTGACTGATTGTTCACATTGTCGGGCACTCGTTGTTTTTCTTGGCCACCATGGCAAGAATGAACCTGCTCGCCCTCTTGCTAACTGTTACTGGCCACATCCTTGAAACTATTCAACTCGGCTATAATAGCTAGCATTATGGAAGCAGTAGTTCGATTGTTACTGATTGTTAACACATTGTAACGCACACACACACGCACACATACGCTGTGGCCTCGCTGCAGCTAAACACATAACACCAGAAACCGCAACTAGTCACAAATTACTTCCCACTAGGCATGCCTCTTTAACTTCTGCAATGTTTAATTTTGTAAGAATATTTTGATTCTGCAAAACGGGATTCTGCAAACCGCGAATTCCCGTTTGGAAAAGGGTAACCATCACGTGTATAACTAACTATTATAAAAGAGAACCTTGGCATTGAGGTAGTGACGACCAAGCATTCTAAACAATATTTAACGTACACGTTTTTCCGTCTGTATTGCCAATTTTGAAAACGCTAACAAATCAATTGGTCTTCTTCTACCACTGCTTGTCTCTGTTAAGTGTTTGCCTTTTAAAGCGCCATTACGTAGAAAACAGGTACTAAATTTCGTGTACGTAAATTTTTTCCAAATTCGTATTGGCGAGACGGAATTTGACGAAACAGGACTGTCCCCTGAGTCAAAAACTTTCAATCTGCTTTTTTTTGGTGAAACGGAATTTGGCGAAACGGGAGTTCACGTTTACAGTCCTAAGTTACATGTGCTTATCATCTGTAAGCAACTAAAAGCATGTCTTATTATGTCGAGAATGAATCCCAATGCTGCCGAAATCTTGAAAAATTAAGGGGAAGGTGCAGGGATAAACAAAACAACTGAAGGGGATGTGCTGATTTTATGAGCGAAGCGAACGAAATCTATGATAGTAAGCCTGTGTAAGCAAAAATGGGATTGAAGCAACTTAAGATGGGCATACAATAAACTAAGCCGTGTCAGTTGGGCTGTTCTAACGGCTAATAGCCAATGGTAAATTTGAAAATTTTAAATGTGAAGATTTATAGAAATAAAAGTCCACTAGAAAAAAGTTACAGATGCAGATAAGATGGTGTACCTTGTATGCGTTCACAGTCCTCCAACCAAAACCAAAACTGGTATAAAAACCTGCCAAGTTTCCAAAAACGATCCGCCTTGGAAGTTAGTGATATCATTCAACTAGGGAAAGGCTGCCAAGGTCAATCCTATTAGCCAAATTAATCGCACCGAATAATACTTCGGACGTTAAATGAAAACTTGAAGATTGGTGCAGCGAGTAGCAATCTTCAAGTTTTCATTTAACTTTCGAACCATTAGTCGGTGCAATTAACTTGACTAATAGGATTGACCTTGGCTGCTTTTCCCTGGTTGAATGATATCAGTAACTTCCAAGGTCGATTGTTTTTGGAAACTTGGCAGTTTTTTATACCAGTTTTGGTTTGAGGCGGATTAGATTATAATAGAGATCGATGTTGCTGTGCGTGATAGAGGTGCGCGCCTCATTATTTTCGTTAGTCTCGTCAAGTGTTATACCAGTGGCAGCATTGTCTACATGTTGAATATTTGGATTATTGTTAAAAACTTTCGCTAGTCGTGATTATTTCGCTTGATGTTAAATGCTTTATTAATAATATATTTTTATCTAGATACGACATTTTATGTAGCAGTTGTAGTAAACATTGTAGGAATTATTAGCCGCAGCAGCCCAATCAGCAGTGAATAACGTGCTGTTTTATTTTTAGTCGGAGGCGATGGCCTAATCTTCAGAGTGCGATGCGGAAAGAAGTTAAAATAACTAAACAGAAACTCAATGATGGTGCAAACGAAATCCTGCTAAAATAAATACGATACGTAGCTTACGCCTAGTTGAAAAAAGCTAAAATAAGACAAAGGCCAACATAAAGCAGCAGTACGCCACACCAAAAGACAAAGAGCCCTAACTTAGCTGAGTGAATATTTCTCCCAGATTTTCAAGGGGTATTAACAAATATGGCAAAGTCGTTAAAATAAAGACTAAATATAATTTTAAATAAATGTCTGTTTGCTCCGCCTACAATATTCCCAAGCCTGTTTCCTAGTAATGTATGCATCAAAGATTTGGCAAAAAAATATACTGAGAATGTGGATTTTATTCTTTCCTTTTTAAAATTGTTAGCAAGTTACAAATAGCTAGGACAAAAACATGAACGTCTACAGAGTAAATCTCTCTGTCAGTAACACCCTACAAGACGCATATTATGATGAAAACCTTAATTTATATCAAAATATCATGTGTGGAATTAGTTAGTATACTACAAATTATTGTGGATCGCTCAACGAGTGTGCAGAATTTATTTAAAAACCAATACTTCGAAAGAATTTATGGTCCTATTACGTATCGTTGCGTAGTTATCTTTATTCTAAACATTTTCGCCAGGAATTGAAGGATGACGAATGTAACAAGTCAAAATGGGTTTTACTCCCCGACAGAATGGTCTGGTGTTCATGATGGAAGTTTGATAACTTCCCGTGAAACAATGCAGTTCTGTGTTACTAATGCATAGTGCTTTTATCTCTATACAGTTTACACATCGGTCACAGAAGCCTCGTGAAATAAATGCCTACCATTTGAAACATCATGCAGATCATGAACTTTTGATTTTTCTTAAAAATCAAGATGTATACTGATAATAAAAATACATGTACCTTGCTGGTGCTGATTCATGCTGAAAAAAATGAGTTCGAAGCTGTCAACCAACCGTGAACATTTTGAAAAATCATAGTATTCCTTGATTGGGAGATAGATCCAGGTCTATGGTGATCTGAACAGGGTCCTTGTGTTGGAATGGGGGTTGCAGGGGTCAGGACCAATGCGTGGGAGGGACAAATGGAAGAATTATGTTCATTCTTGAGCAGATTGAAAACTAACCACTTTGCAACAACGCACAGCAATGATATTCTTAAGAACTCTATTGATAATAACATTAAAGTATCCCTTGTACACCCATTTCGAAACTCATTATTAATCAGCCAGAAAAATATTACTACAGCATAGAAAAAAGAAGTGCATGTTTCTCTTGCATATCTCAACCTTTCAGCTGAATGTGATTACATCTGTTTATTTAGTCAGAATCACAAGAGATACAGTTCAAACACAGATGTTTTGTGCACTACAAACAGTATTTTATGTTAACAGGACGTCAGGAAAAGGGTTAAAAGGGTTACTTTTTCAGCAAATTTGAGTTGGGCCTTTCTTGAAGAAAATATTCTTCTCAATAGGTTCTGTAATATGGTTTTTGGATTCGAATAGAAACAACGTTAAAAAGTTAGAAGACAATAATGTATTTCCATATTTTTGGGCAATACAATCTTGGAATCAGGAATTTTTTTGCTTTCCTTTTTATAACAGTTTACGTGCATTTAGAACTAATGGTTGAAAAAATCTTTTTTTATCATTAACTGCAGAATGGGAATTTATACCAAGGCCACTAAAGCTGCAAGCTAGATCGGTGATAGGCAACCATATACAGGTTTCAATTTATATCATTATTTTATTAGCCTTGTAAAACAATGCAGGAAAGTGATAAAAAAAACTTCCACACACAGCACTGGCAGTATGATAGAATTCTAGCGTGATGTATATTTTAAAGTCGTTTGCGTGTAGAACGAAAAGAAGATGGGTATTTTTTTCTGCTAGCTAACCAACAAAGTGGGAATGCTATTGAAGAATTGGTCAGTTACAGTCAAATTTTTTATTTTCTTTTCTCCCAGGGAAAAAATATTTTTCTTTGGATAAGAACTTTTTCACCGTCCTACATCACTTTTATCCTATGTAAAAGGTTAAAACGTAAATGAGACAAAGCATATATCTGTCTTTTGTCTCATTTGTTTTTCCTAATTATGTACATATAATACACTATTCCATGACAACAGAACTTAAAGGGATATAAATGATCCTTTTTGGTTAAAAAGGTTACAGTATCATAAAATATGATTATGAACTTTCAGAAAGAACGGTGTTTAACTCATAACTGACTGTTAAAGTACCTTAAGCTGGACTGGAGTTAGGTCTGAAGACACGACTGTGAAGTGGTGTTAATTAGGTTTTATTAGGTTTGACGTTGGTGTCATAAGACGTCACATGTCTGCACACATATGGTGGTGAGGCCGAGATGAGGTAGCGTACCATTTACTTGTATCCACGGTTGATTGATACAAACTATGAAGACATCTTCAATTATTGTGATCATGGATTGTTGTAAGTGGAGGATAAGTCACTTAACCTACAATTTTAAACAACGACTCTTAAACAATGACTTTTGTTCTTTTCTGAAGATAGCAGTTTTAAGTATAGAATTAGAAAACAACAACGAACTCGTTTTATGTTTAAGGTGTTTAACCAACCACATGTCCATAAATTAGGAAAGTAACACGAATAAGCTTTCCATTCGTAGTGTTCCTGTAGTGTTTAGTCCACGTGAAACCTTGCTGCATTTTTTAACATGACTTTTGGGGTTTTAATGTGCTTTCACACATTTTTTTTACAATGGAAGTTTTAACTTAGTAAGCCTTTCCTTTGATGTAGTGATTAGTTCACGCGAAACCTTAAATTTTTTAGCAATGACTTTTTTGGTTTTTAATGTGACATCAGACATTTTCGTTACAACGAAAGTATTCAATTTAAAAATTAATAAAAATGTAAGTTATAAACCTTCCCTTTGCATTAGTGTTGCATTAGTGTTGCATTAGTGTTGTCTTTGCATTTTGTATATTGTAAAATATTTTTAACCCCATGTGAGACAAAGTCACAAATGTTTTAATGTAAAAACCAACATTCAAATAACGCGTAAATAAGGCATGAGACTACAAATAAACCCATACAATGTTGATGGCGGATGGGGCAAACCGTCCGGACAATGCACCTCGACCACAAAAAAGCACACCAATTAAATTTAACAAACAGTCTGGATACTAGACTTAAGATTTAACTCACCAACATTTACGACAGCTTCTAGCTGACTCCAATGACTGCTAGATGCTGATTGATTTGAGTGGATTATTCTGGTTGAACAAGATTCTACAAAATCGTCGTCGTCGGAAAAAAGTGTGTCTACACCTAAAGCTACTGCCATTTTTAGCAACACAACAAAATCAAAGTTTGGACAACATTGAACGTTCGAAACACGCGCTTGTACTCTTAGCTGATTGTTACTCATTGCTAATTAGTATAATAAATAACTACTGCATTACCGATTGTTGGAAGAATCGATTTTGCAGTAAGTATCACTGCAAAGAAAATGGCCCAAACAAAAGAAAAAAGGAAAATGAAAACTTGGTGCAAATTTATTGGACAGAAAACGTGGCCATGGGTAAAAATTAGTAAAACCCTTAGTTTGCAACAATGCCTCAGAGAATATGAGATATACTCCTCCCCAGATGCCAACAGAAACCTCGCCTTCGGCTCGGAATCTGTTGGCATCCTTGGAGGTGTAAATTGCGTATTCTCCTCGGCATTATTGCAAACCATCGGTATAGCCTATACATACTGGGAGCTAGAACAGCAACACCACGCTCACCTCTAGCAATTTCTAGTAATTGTAGTTATACAAGAACTAGTTTAAATATTTATACACATAAAAACAACTATAAAATCTACCACAAATAAACCAATTTACTGTACAGCAACCAACACTTCAATTAAAGTACAGTTTTTAAATTTATTTCTAAGTTGTTAAATTCAGTGAACATGAAGCCTCAGTCTTCATCCGTGAAGGAAAAAGGTAAAAGGAAGTAGACTGGATCTCAAAAAGTAAAAACATAACAAAATTAATACCTAACCAATTCCTTTAACCTGTCCAATTTAATTAAATGGCTTACTTGG
Organism: Lithobius niger; assembly: GCA_023313725.1. Lineage (NCBI taxonomy): Eukaryota > Metazoa > Arthropoda > Chilopoda > Lithobiomorpha > Lithobiidae > Lithobius > Lithobius niger. Next base: position 78,247 of record JAHWFP010174541.1, read on the forward strand.
GTCTCTATTGCTCGAGTTAAGCTTCATACCATCAAGAATTAAATTACCGAAAAGTTTAGCACTACTACATGGTTGTTTACTGGACTCAATGTCTGTCTTTCAAGTACGGATGAACACGGAGATGAATAAGGCACTACACAGGTATGGGCGAAATCACTTTGTACACTACGTCGGTGTCAGCTCTAATATGCCCAACTTAAAAGAACAGCCATTGTTGCCTTGTCTTATGTGGCCTTAAGGAGGCTGGCAGAACAGAAAAAAGAAATGATTCCTGAACAAGCAGATCCACCATCTTAGGAGGGGAGTGTTAAAAACCAGGTAATTTGATTGGTGATTATTTTGTTGATCATTGTCAAATGTGTTTTACCCTGTGATTTGATTGGCTCAGCACGCCTATCTCCTATAAGTGTCATAGCCAGACACCGGATACTGGAAGTGACGACCTAATAGTGTTAACCTTGGAGAAGATAAATTATTATTTCGAAAAGCCAAGTTATGGTCTTCCATTTGAAAATATTGACGTTAAGCAATTTTGCCGTGTCAGGGAAAAGAGGTTTTCTTGCCCAGTCTGGGCATCAGGTTCTAAAGATGATTTACAAGCACCTTAGAGTCAATGTCAGATAACAGCAGGTCAAACTTAACTCGAATATATCAAAGGAAAAATTATTTCCTTGGGGTTTCATCAGTAGTTGTACGTTGATTCGAGTGTACTATCATAAGGAAGTTATTTAGTGCAACAGTAAGTGAATAGAACTTCAGGCCGTATGCTCTGTTTTTAAAGCTGTTTTAAAGCCCTTTACGAAATTCTCACTTGCAATTTGGTAGCCGGAAATCATGAGATGGTTTAATATGCCAGATGGCATACTTGTAGGAAACTTTTATGCGGACTGAGTTTCACTGTGTGATACCAAATTATAAAGTAACCAACCCTAGCAAGTGATTCTTGTAACAAAAATCTTAATTGACATAAATTTTTTTCGTATGAAATCTTAGTAGATAGTTCTGAAAACTATCAATTACTGCAAAGTCCTTTAAATCGTAAATTGATTCTGCAAAATCAGTATGGGTACAGTTACAACATTTAGTTGGACATTCCGAAGAATGCTACTGTCTACATGCGCTACTGGCCTTTGTTGTTTGACAATGCACGGAAGCTTTAACCGGAGATCTAAACATTTATCTAAATTAGGCACTACGGATTTGAACAAGGAAGAGATTTTATTGTAACAAAGCTGCAGTACCCTATACTTCAGTGCTCTATGTGAAGTTCAAGTACTCGTTCATTTAGCACACTCGGGAATATCACACACTACCCCTCCCCCCACAAACGAGGTTTTCTACTGCAGAGAATTTTCCTCGTTTTTTGAAAATGTGGCCTTATCTAGTCATTGTCAATTTTGGTTTGCCTACCTGACTTCATGTTTACACTTGGACAAAACTTTGTCTTAAAGAGTTAATCTTTCAAGTTGACTACTCGAAATAGGTATAGGTAGGACTTGGTTCAATGGCACGACAGTTACTACATGAACAACGTTATTTTGTAGTTCAAATTGCAAGGGTAATCGAGACAAACTATTGATAGTAAAAATAACCTTTCCTCGAATATCTTGTATGTCAAATGAGTAATTATTCAGGAATAGCACCCAATGCTGAATGTGTGAAGTAGTATGCCGACTTTAGAACCAAATATCTGTAGTAAGTATTTCTGATCGGTTTAATGTGTGAAGATTTTCAAATACAAATACTAGTGAAACTTTTTAAAACCTACAACTATTTGAGCACATTATGACCAATTTCAGCAAAGTCCATTTTGATTCTATTCAAACAATGCGAACTAAGAATAGTTGATGACACCAGATAACAGCACATGCTTACAAATACTGCCCATCTCGCTTTGGGTCGCATCACGGTTAAATTTTAGATGCAATTTGTGGACATACTGGGCTAACGCTTTAGAATTCAAAAATGCTTTCTTTTTATTCTTGGTTGCATCGGAATATGTTGGTGTAAAAACCTAGTTATTTTGTGATAAGTAGGTTCTTTAGTGGTGCTAAATTCGTTGTCAAATGTAGTACGATTTTATCATATTGGTTTAGCAAAAACCTATAAATTGAGTTCAGCCATATTTTTGGTCTGGGATTTAGATATTGCATCATACACTACATGCTGATTACGCAGGCCCTTTTTATCAATAAGAAACCCAAGGTACTTCAGTTCCAATTAGGTAGCTTGCATTTCGATTTCTTGCTCGGCGTCTCAGAATTTAAATAGTGTGTGAAGTCGTGACTTCAGAAGGTTTTAATAGCAATTCCATCGTTTGTTTTAATATACCTGAGGCGCTGACTATGCCAAAAATGAAATGTTGCTATTCAAGCAAACCGTTAGCGGCATTCATTGTAAGGAGTCCTTTGGAACCTTCATGCACTTCATTAACCATTTTGGCATCGAAAGTTACCAACTAATAGTAGTAAGGGATTAACATGCCCTTTTGAACAGGCCCTACAGTAAACCCGTGCATTTTGTCATGTTTATCCAATTTTATTTTTCGCAGGTTTTTTTTTCTGTAAGTCTTCATATAAGCTATGTCTGCCATGGCTTTACGTGTCTCGATTGTGGAGGATTCATTTCTTCTTACGATGAAGTTTTGGCGCACCACAAGCAATGCGATGGAAAAATTATCACACTTGAAAAAAATCAAGTTTGGATGTATATATTACTGCAAAGCTTGTCGAAAGTATTTCCCCCGATTTGGAAAAAGCTACAGTTCACACCAGGATTTCACATTCGTCTCTTCTGACGAACGAAGAGACGGTTTTGGAAGATGAAAAAAAAGGACCAACGATGATTGACGAAGAAAAAAAAACAGAGATGTCTGACAATGAGATTTTTTTACGTCAATACTGCGAAAAGACGTTCAAGAACAACAGATATAAACGGGGGCACAAAAGGTGTCATGAAGGAAAATGTAAAAGGAAATGTGAATCGTGTGGTGAGACTTACTCGGACAGTTTCACGTATAAATGGCGCAAGTGTGGAGGGGCTGTAAAACAAAATGGAAGGGAAATTGGAGAGTCTTCAAAAAAAAAACTTAAATTGTCTTTTCCTAAACTCAACCCCCGGTTAAGAGAGGAATAATTTCTCAAATGCCCTCAAATTTCAACCTGGTAGTAAACAACGTCAGATCTCTACTCGAACCTATAATAGAGGATATTAGAATCGACTGGGCCTTGTCCTACATGATTCACAATTTAAAAGACACGACGGAGGTGACCGAAGATACCGCACTGGAGGTGAGGCCGTTCAGTTTGGATTTAGGAGGTTTGATCTCGTACGCGATGCTTTCAACAGCTGCTTCTTGACTTTCAAGAGGGATTTTAAGTTCTGATGAAATGCACTACGATCCCTTGATTTTGTTGGAACAATACGAGGACAAATATTGGAATCTATTAGAACAATGTCAACGTCTTATGGTAAACATAAAAGCTCAAATTGGATTATTCATTCTCTTCGAAAAAGCGATGGATAATACGGTAACTACTAAAGCTTATTTCAATTCCAAGTGGGGAGCAAGGAGGTTCTCTCGGAAATGTCAAACAAAATTCTGCATAGTGTTGGACAGTTTTACAGTGGAAGGAAGTGGGTGGGTTGTCTGCATGTGCACCGAACTATGCGTTGGAATTTATAAACCTTTTGCCAGGAAAGGTTACATAACACTCCCCAACAAGCTTAAATTATATCCCGATATGCTGGTCAATGTGTGTAGTGATGATGGTAAATGTTTTCAGTGGGCCGTGTTGGCTAGTATACACGCCGTTCCATCTTCGCAACATGACTGCGATACGAAACTTTACCTTCCCTGTGCGCACGAGTTAGTTGTTGGTATGTTGGATCCAGTTCCTTTATCCAAGATCACGGCGTTCGAAAAAGCTAACAACATTTTGACACCTGTTTTTGGTTTCGACGATGACAAGCCTTGCGTTTATCGCGTGAGTTCCTTAGTTGAAAGTGAGCATCACATTGACTTGCTTCTTCTCGATGGACAGTACGTGACGATAAAAGATTTCAAAAATTCCTCGCGAGTTTTAACCACAACAGAAATTTGAACTATTTATGCAGGCATTGCCTACACGGTTTTCGAAATAGTTTCAGGTGTGAAAACTACCACCTACCATATTGTAAGGGAGTTCCGTATTAAAAGACTCGTTGCCCGACAATGATGTTACCCGGTTTAATTATTTCAAGAACAAGCTCAAAAGGTTGTACATAGCCTACGTGGACTCCAGTTGTGGTGGAAACGATACATACACCAGTTAACCACATACACCAAGCTTGCAGTTTTGCCTACGTGATTGTGGACCACTTAGGTGGAGTGTTTTCTAAAAAGTTGTACAGAGGCGTAGACTGCGTGAAGGTTTTCTTCGAGTCTTTATTAGCTGGCGCAGAAAAAGATTGTGGCTTACGTGGATTCCAACAAGCAACAGATGAAACGTTTAACCACAGAGAAGTGGTTGCTGTACAAAGAAGCTGCGGTGTGCCATCTTTGAAAACACGGTGCATTTACCCCTCCCCAAGAAAAGGTTAAACGGGTTTACGAAAGTACGAGACCACGACCACATTAGCCGCAAATTTAGAATTTCCGCACACAACAAGTTTAACTTCGCTTACACTTTGAACAAAAACATAGCGGTTGTTATGCATAATTTCTAAAAAACGACAGTCATTTCGTCGTGAAAGCTTTGAATTCATTTAAAGATTTGAATGCTCTGCATAATGTACGGATCATTGCTAAAAACAAGGAAAGAATCAGCAGCATGAAAATAGGTGCTTTTACTTTCATAGATAGTCTAGCATTTATGATGGCATCGTTGGAAACTTTACATCAAATTTGAAGTGCTTCGACATCATGGACAAGCTTTTCGAAGGTGAATTGATGGAGCTCGTATGAGGCCTTAGGCAAAATGGTGTGTTCCGGTACGAATACCTGACAAATGTGGAAGTGTTTGAGGAGAAGTGTTTACCTCCCATGTCGTTATTTGACTCGTTGTTGAAAGGAGCGATCTGCTCCGAATCTCATCAACACGCGATGAAGAATTGGGATTTAGGGAAATGCAAAACGTTTGGCGATTACCACGACCTGTATTTGTGACCGGATGTCGGGCTTTTAGCCGATGTCTTTGAAAACTTTAAAGCAACTAGTTTGGCTAGTTGCGGATTGGACCCCTCCTATTACATTTCTACACCCTCCCTATCTTGGGATGCAGCGTGCAAGACGACGGGAGAAGTGTGGAGAACTCTGGACAAGTGTGGAGATGTCTTCTTATCTATTCACTAACATTGACGTGCATCTTATGGTGAGAAGGGTATAAGAGGTGGTGTCTCGTTTATAGCTAGAAGATACGCTAATGCCAACAACCCGTATATACCATCTATCTTCGACCCTGATAAAAGAATTCTTACATCATATTTTTGGACTTCAACAATTTGTACGATTATGTTATGTGCGAGTATCTACCGACTGGAGAGTACGAATGGGTGCCAGAAGACCAACTCGAGGATATAAATCTCTATGTTACGGAGATCAGAGTAATACGGGGCTGATATTGGCAGTGAACTTGGAATACCCCGAGGTACTTCATGCATCGCACGATGATTTCTCGTTAGCCCCGGAACACATGAAAATCAAAAAGTCTATTCTCTCTCCTTTCAACAGTCGGGCAATCTAGGACTTGAGGTTAACGTACAGCAAAGGCCTAAAGCTATTAACTAACCTTCACTCAAAGACAAATTATGTGATGCACTATAGAATTTGAAATACTACATCTCTCTCGGCATGGTTCTCAAGAAAATACACAGAGCGGTCAGTTTTAAGCAAGCCCCTATGATGAAACCTTACATAGAGTTTAATAACGAGAAACAGTAAGCAGCTAGTAACGATTTTGACAAAAACCTCTACAAACTACCAAATAATTAGATTTTCGGTAAGACGATAGAAAACAAACGCAAGAGAAAAACGTCTTGATAACAATGACGAAAGAGAAAGCTATCAAGTACGCGTCTCACCCCCGCACCAATAGTTTCACTTCTCTAAGAGAGGATTTGGTAATTGTTACAAAGACATCAGCAAACATCATCTTGAACAAGCCCATCGTGGTTGGGTTTAGCGTCTTGGAAATGTAAAAGTTACTAGTCTACCGGTTTCACTACGATTACATGATGAAAAACTACGGACCAGAGAGATGTAAACTCCTAGTCACGGACATGGATAGTCTGTGTTATTTGATAGAAACGAACGATATGTACAAAGATATGGAAGAAGATGCGTCGTTGTTCGACACATCTAACGACCCAAAAGATCATTTCTTACACTCCAATGTCAACAAAAAAGTTTTGGGGAAGATGAAAGACGCGAGCACGGGGTGCCTAATTTCCGAGTTTGTAGGTTTAAAGGGTCGAAGCCTTACAGCGTTTTACAATATGATGTGAAGAACAAAATGGCCTCCAAAGGCATTAAGAAAACAGCACAAGTGGTGCACGAAATGTAGAAGAATGTGCTGTTTAATAATAGCGTCGTTACAACTCCATTCGTTCAGAGGCGCACAAACTAAAAACCGTCACCATCAACAAGTTGGCTTTCAGTCCCTACGATGACAAGATATGGGTCTGCGACGATGCAGTCAGTACTCTGGCTTATGGGCACGTGAATTCAGTTTAAACTATCTATATTATCTGTCCAACTGTTGTACTTGGAGGTATAGCCCTTCCATTTAACGAGATAAAGCATTTTTCTATCTTTTCCCCTCTTTTTACGTAATACTTGCTCCACTAGAAATAAATCTGGAACTTGGGTTTTTTGAATTGCCAATTCGTAGAAACCCCCGAGCACCGGTTCACCAGAATCGTTCTTTCAAAGATACGTTAACTGGTAGGGTTTTTTGCACTTTATGGATCGTGAATACTTCGTTGGTAAAATTTTGCAAATATCCTTGTCGAACATTTTTTAAACTTTAGAAATCCTGACTTTATTTCCTACGGCGAACATGGGTTTCTTCAGCATTTTTTAGGGCTAGTTCATCTCAGCAATGGTTCGTGACGTCTGGTTACTTCCCTAGGTTCTAGTTTTGTGGTGGAATGAACCGTGTCGTTCCCCTGCCTGGTGAATGTTTTCCAAATTCGAGTTTTCAGGATTCTGTTGAAACGTTCAACCACGCTCGCTGTCTTCTTAGAGTATGTAGTGTACATGTTGTTGTTATGGCGCCTATGTAGCGCTTTGAAGTCTTTATTGTAGAACTCACTATCTAAATCGGCTTGTACATTTTTATGGGCGTTCGCTCCAGAGAGTATCTTCTTGAAAGCTTTGGTAACGTATAGACCGGTTTTAGATTTAAGAGGAATGGCCCAAGCAAACTTGGACATGATGTTAATGCAAGTCAGTAGGTAGTTAAATCCTTTATTTAGCTTAGCACATGGTATCATCTCCACCAAGTCAGCCTGCCATAGATAGTTTAGGCCCAGTAAAATCACCTTCCGTCTCGGAACATTTTTCAGCGTCAGTTTGTGAAGTTCGTTTACGAGTTGATCCGTTTTTTTTATTTCCCATTCCGAACTTGAGTTTTGTTTTCATGATTTTCTTAACGATGGAAACGGCTAGTTTTTCCCCCATGCCAGATATGGATCCTGTCTCACCCTTTGAGCTTTTGAAATTAGAACTTCATCGCCGGCCTGGTGATCTTTTAAGTCTGATCTCTCGGCGTAAGCTATATTGTGTTCTTTGCAAGCTTCGTCAAGTTTAGTTATTCCAGGATCTCCTTGTGCCAGTCGCTTCTTCAGCTGAGTTCCAGGACTATAGTATTGATACCCCAGTAAATGTATTTCAACGGGCAAGTTATCTATGATTTTGTTCACCAGTCCATTCCCCGCTTTGATGAAATAAGCTTTTTTTGTACCGCATACATCGCAAAACACAATCTCCATATCGGTCTGTTGTTTTTTGAAGTTGTAGAAACTGGGGCCTTCGACTGATTAGCAGTCGAACGTTTACGTTTGACACAATATGTCATCTTTACGGTTGCTCTTTTTTACTATAGTACAATCATTTTCATCTCTAGGATCATGGATTGTTGTTCGTTTATTCTCACCGGCATAGACTCTGACTTGAAAATTAATCTAAACACCCCCATTCATTTAGACTCAGAAAAAAAATTACGAATTGGCTCTGCCTAATTTAGATACTTATGACGGCATTTACAACATCACCTTGAGAAGTAACGAAATTCAGAACACCACCGATGCTAGCGCATCATGGCACAAAGTGTTAGTAAGTCCCGGTGCTTACTACATCAAGGATTTGAATAAATTTTTCAAGTCGGCGATAGATTCGAATGGCCATAGAAAGGATGTCATTACGATTCTTCCGAATCTGACCACTTTAAGAACTAACTTGATAATTACCAATCCGAATTACGGAATATCTTTTTCGGGTGATAAGAGTTTGGCTCCAGTTTTGGGGTTTGACTTAGACAACTACGTGAGAAGTCGAGAAAGTCAAAATACAGTCGACATTATGAGCAACAACACAATTTTCGTACACGTGGATATCATAGGTAATTCGTACCTTAATAGCGACACTTAGCCTACTTTATATTGCTTTTATCCCAATTCACCGCCCGGTTTCAAAATTAGAGTTCCCGCATAATTTAATTTACCTCCCAGTTACTACAAAGTTAATCAGAAGTATAATAGTTTGGCTCACGTATCAGACCAACGAGCCGTTGGATTTAAATGGTAAGACACTCATGGTAAGACTTCATTTGAGATCTACGAGTGAAATAAAAAAAGGATAAAAATGCTCGTGTTTGGAAAAAAAAATGAACGGACTGAATTTTAACTCTTATAATAAAAAACAAACGGTTTGACGCCAAGAAAAAAGTTTCAATCAAATTCATAACAACACCCAGAAAATGAGTGTAATAGAAGATTACTTAAAAATCAACGAACCTTTGGTGTACGATTCATCAGTCAAGTCTTACACGTTCCACGAATACAATCCTATTGTTGGCACCAATCTCAACAATGTAAATTCGTAAATCCGCATACACATAGAAAACCAAGATTTATTTCTGCACGTTGCCAACCGTTACCTCCTGATTAAAGGGAGGTTACTGAAGGACGATGACTCTGCTTATGCCGACGGTGACATATCCGTGTTGATTAATAATGCTCCCATGTTCCTGTTTTCTAACATCAAATACCATCTCAATGATAAACACGTCAAAGAGTTTAAATTATCGGGGGGACGCTACACTGATGAAGGGACTGCTCACCTACGGCTTGGTGGAGCAACCGGCTTTGCTAGGTCAGTGCTGGGCAATGGACAGTACGGCATCAGTCGCCACTGAACTAACAGACAACTTTGGATTCAAACAACGGCACACGTCCATCATTGTTGAAACAACTTCCAAGGGAAGCTTTAACTTTGCCATTCCGTGAAAACACATCATGGGATTTTTCAAAATTTACGACAAGCTAATCTACGAAACTAAACACATGCTCACACTCATCCGAGCAAGTAATACGAACGCCATCTACAAAGCAGCGGCAGCGGCTAAAGGCAAAGTCGTTCTAAATAGCATCAGCTGTATCGTTCCACATGTCACTGCCGTGAACGAGCAGAAACCTAAACTTTACAATCTCATCGTCCACGGAGCAACCGTGGATTTAGGATTTAGGCATTGGCATTACAATAGCTGCATGCTCCCTCAAATACCAGCTTCACCTTGCGTGTGCTGACAACTTCCACTGTTGAAAAACCTAGGTGGATAGTTCTAGCTCTTCAAATGAACAGGTAGGACTCTTTAATTAAAAAACCTGGTGTGTTCTTTCACAGCAGTCTGCAATATGCTCACGTGACTCTAACTTTAGGTGATCAAGACAAAAATTGTATGTTATTTTGTCGAAAATTAAATAGTGTACCATTTGATGCCATTGTGGTTTTTCGTCACCGTCCGGAGTGAAAAATTTTCTAAGAATTAAACCTGAACTTGTACACATGAAGCTCGAAGGAGGACCGGAATTAACGAACCAATCGCTCGCTTTTTCCAAAGGGCTGTTCATCCTGAAACTGAACAGCGTGAAACTGTTTTCATGCACAAATTTCTTGGTAGCCGCGTCACTCGGCAAATTTGGTTCGCTTAGGTTTCTAATCTGTTTGTTCGCGGCATTAAAATGCTCTTTTTGTTCATTTTGTAACATAGAATTATTGTCGACGAATACCTTAGTAACAGCATCATTCGCCAAAGTAGGATCGCTTAAGTTTCTAATCTTGTTGTGGCTTGCATTGAAGTACACTTTCTGGTCCTCCTGTAATATGCAATTTCTGTTAACGTATATTTTCGACGCTGCATCAGCAAAGTATCTGGGAAAAGCAATGTCTTTAATTTGCTTCTTTTTGGCGTAAAAATATCCATCAGCTTCATCTAAGTATAAAACATTTTGTTTGATGCTAAAAACGGCGGAAGCCAAATCACCGCTGAGATGAGTAATAGCAAGAAGCAAGTCGCTTTTAAGTTTCTGAATTTCCGTTTTCAGAGTATCAATCTGAAAATAATTTACCGTGTCTTCAGAATTTATAGCTGCTTCTACTTTAGTTAAACGTTTATTTTGCATATCATAGTTGCTTTCATGTGTCAACACGTAAGTAATGGTAAAGTACAGGGACACGCACAAAGGACCAAGATGGCCGACTTCCGGTTCCGGTCACGTGACATCTGACGTCACTTCCGACTTCCAGTTCAGGTCACGTGACATCTGACGTCACTTCCGGCAGGCGGCTAACGTCATTTCCGTTCAGGAAATGATGTCACAAACCACGTGACCACCTTCCGACACGCCAAAAACCAGTTTAAGTTTCGAATTCCAAAAAAAAATAAAAATATCCCGTTGAGGAAATGACGTCACAAACCACGTCATTTCCCATCACGCAAAAACACAGTTTCAGTTTCGAATTCCAAAAAAAATAAAATACCCTGAAAATATTAGGGCAAATGACATCGTTCCCAGATAGGAAATGACGTTGGTGGTCACATGGCTCGTGACGTCATTTCCTGACGTCCATGACACATAAAAACCAATTTTTCAGTTTTAACACCAGACGTCTTTGTTAAATAGTGAACAGTGGACCTTTGTCAATAACTTTTTTAATTTAAAAAATCAGTTTCTGTTTCGTGTGATAATAGCAAAGCTAGCCAGAATATTACAAGCACAATTTCAAATGGCGTAAATAGTAATATTAAAAAATTAAACGGGCGACAATCTTCATGTTTATTGTCTATCCGTACTATTACACATAAATAACTGTCGAATGTGAATAAATTCATTTTCTAGCTCATCTTGACTGATGTCAGTAAGTGTTCCATTTTTATCCAAACGAGCAAAGACATCAGAACTTCTACAGTTAGTCAGCAGTACGAAGTAAGGGCCGAGATAGCTTTCTTCACCACAAGCCAACGAATAATTCACGGTTCTTATGTATCCTGTATTTCTTCCGTTTAGGTTATTGACATTGTATATCAGTAGCAGGACAAAACAAACCAACTGAAGAAATAGCGACACAGCTGAAAGAAATTCTCCTTTAATAACTTGATTACGTAGCCAACTATGCTGTCGGCACTAAGGAGAAGCGTATAATGAGCTCCATATTTTAATCCATTTTATTATAAATGACTTTCCTCACCTATTCTTTTTTTGCATGATAATATACTGCTTAATAGTTCTTCTTTAACGTTCATTAGTATCAGGTTAGTTCCACTTTAATGCTGACCTTGAATCTTTTAGAGAGTTTGTTGCCCATGAATCAGTCGCTCATCAGATAGCGGGGGAAAAATAAATAAACAAATAAGACCTTGAGACTAGACCCACTCGACTCGTTATCAGCATTACAAATTGAGCCAAGTTAGATGCAAGCGTGCGTTAAAGAAGAAGACCTAACACTAAGTGAGGCAGAACGCAATAAAGAATATAAAGGTGTTTTATTACACGTCAAACAAAACAATGTCACCCATTTTCTCGTAAGAGTTTAACGACAACTACCCAGCCGGAGCCGTGTTTATAAAATTCGTCCAGTTGCTGCAATATTTTCTCAACGGTGGCTTTAATCTCATCGTTAATGTCAAGCGGCGAGACCAACCGACGAACTGAACTGCATAAGTACACAGGCATTCGGACTTTTTTACCATCAATTTGCAACTTTTCTAAAGTAGCCTTGATACAGCCAATAAATTTAATTTAGCACAAACGGTTTAAGACTGATGCCAGCAAGGTTTTGAGATGCCCACTGAGATCCGACAGGTAATGTTGAACGTCCGTAGTCTCTGAAGGCTCACTGTAGACGTACTTATTGCAAAGCTGGCTAAAGGTACTTGCCGATAAATAAAACGGTGGCGATGCGGGCATTTGACTATGATAGTCAATTCTATGTTGGAGCATCTCACCGTCATTGTTAAAAACCCTAGGGCAATCAGCGCACCTTACTAGATGTCGTCTTTGATGCCGACGGAATGCAATGCCCGTCGTAAAACTCACGCTGCACGTAGGGCACATGTTGTTTTGTCTATGAGCAGTTCTTACGTGCCTATTCAAACTTCGCTGCGTAGCGTAAGTACGGATGCACTGCTCGCACCCAAACGCCGCCATTATGCGTCACTGATCTAAAAAATAAAAATAAAGGAGACATGAGCATGATGGCAAAAGCAACAACTATTTATAGGCAATAAATACAAAAAAAACACTACAACATTAGGTTACATTTCAAAAGCATTCATAATAAACAAAGTACAAGTTGGTAGACGAAACTGTCTGGGCGTTGCATGGAGACTAGCCTCTTAATAATATTGGAGGCTGGTTGCCCCTGGCAATGCAACAATATATAGTATATACAATAATGGGCGCAAAAAGAACTGTTCAAAGTCTGAAGAGGAACGTTATTGTAACACCAGTCCTTCGAACAACGTTTCTTCAAATATTATAGGATAGAATTTGACAAAGGAAGCAGGCCAAAGGGGTGGAAATATTCAGAAGGGCCTACAACGACCCAGTGTCTGCCTGTTTTTTCGCAGCTATCTAGGTTTACCACAGACCAGCCGCGGCCAGAAGGTAAATGATTGGAAGGGTGGACGCCTAAATATGAGTCTCACCTCCCTTTAAAATGTCGTTAATTTATGCAGTATTCATTCTGTAGACAGCACGTTTTGACGTTCATCGATCTCCAACAAAGCTTCTCTCTCCCCGAGAATGAGAACCGTGACGTTATGAGTGAGTGCTGAAGCAAAATGAAAATCGAGTCTTAATATGCCATTTTTAACTAATAACGCGTGGAATTCGTCTTGGAACAATGGCCTGGCATTAAATCGTAACAAAACAAGCACCTGCTGCCGTGCCAAAATCAGAGTACGAAATGTCATTCGCAGTATTGTGAAAAGGAATGCCCAGTCCAGTAAACAATGACATATACACGTTGACATAATTAGAGTTACTAAAATCACAAGTTATCGGTTTACCATTTACTGTTTCTCCAGCCACTGAAAGAGTTAAGGTGTCTAGCGAAAATGGATCGAAATAAAAAGGATCATTACGGTACACCCCGTTGTAGGCTTCGTGTCTGAGCATACCTATAACCACTCTTGAAGGTATATAGCCGTTAAAAATGTTGTCAATATGACCGCTGCTGACTCCAGCGATGAGAGTATGTGTTTTTATTTCCATCTTACGATACGGATATTTTACTGGACTAGTAGCAATGGCTCGAGCGTGAGCGAGCAGTATGTTGGGTGATGGCGTCACTTTACGAACGTAAAGACAAGCATCAACTAATTCTATTATTGGCGTGAGCCTAGGCGTAACCCCCGCTGCAGTCAAATATAAGTGAAATTGCGGTTTATGAGGTACAAAACGAAACTTGAGCTCAGTGTTATTTTTGATTAGTCTAGGTTGCATAACAAGGTAGTGACGAGGACGTTCTAGAAGCTCCACGGTTTCACTGCCTGATGAGCTCACATTCCTGTTGGCTGCCGACACCCATAATAACTAGACAGTTGCGTGTCTTTAGCTTCTTTCCCATAACTCAGTAATGTTTTCAGAAACGCTTTATATCTGTAATTATCGTTAGTACCTGTAGCCAAGGTTCCATTTACATGAGATCAACTTGGGAAAACATGGTGTGCAGCCACAGTTGCTTAGGGGTAACGTTGGCACTTTCAGCCTGCGTGAGCGCCTCGTAGGGTGATTTCATGATTTTTACCTTGAGATAAAGCAGTGTTTGCGATAAATCCACGTAGTCGTCGCTGGAGGGAACGATAAAAACTAACACTTGGCTAGCGGAAATATTGGCGATAGGCAGATATTCAACATATTTAGTCTTCAGTATAGATAACTTAGTTGGAGCGACGGAAAATAAATCGAACGAGCTAAGCAAGCATTCGCACGAGGACGGATGAATGAACGCCATCTTCGAGTCTGATGAGTGGAGTGGAGGAGGAATGAGCGCAGTTTATATACTAGTCCAAACAAGTTTTTACCGTTTTTCGACGTTTACATCCTTTCTTCTTACAATCAGCATCTTTTTTCTTCTTTCTTTTAGTCCCCTTTCTTCTTCTGCGCCCTTCTCCACCTTGCATCTTAGTCACTGCACCTCCTACAATACCACCAGCAGCTTCTTTTAATCTGGCTTTAGCCGCATCTTTAAAACTTTTACCAGAAAGAACGCCGGTACCAATTCCCACGCCAGTTTTTACAGATTTACGACCAAAATAAGAGCCTATACTTTTTAAAAATGGGAAAGCAATTCGCCCAGCAAACTGCCAAAACCGTGTCCTTGCTGGAAATTTTTCCCGTAGTATATAGGGATTCCACCGCCGTCTTGATTGACGTAGTAATCGGTATACGGACACCTCTCCATGATGACGGTGAGTGATTTGTGGGGAGGGGACGTGTAACCCCATTTTTATACATTCGAGTGTCTACGGCATAAATGCAGAACGCAAACACCCCTCCCGTAACTTGCATACTCCAAGGGGCTCCCAGTATCAGTTCGAATATATATTTCTATGTATTGAAACGAATAGATTAGTAGTGGAAAGTAATGAAGCCGGCGGAATTCTACTAGTGATTTCGCCGATTTCACCTTCAACAGGAACTATCCGTAATAAAGGGACCCTTACGTCACCCACTAGCTGAGGTTGTATGATATTGGTATAAACATAAACGGCTTGTATAGGCGTCATCATCACTTCTTTAACTGGGAATTTAGTGTTCACAACTACCGCTTTTTTTTCTATAAGATTCGGGAATTAGCTATAGTGAAAACCGAATCGTGCTGCCAATTTAGGTCCTAGCCTAAGCCTGACGTAATAATTAGATGTGACGTCATTCATCAAAGAATACGTGTGGGTTGACTCGTCATAAGCAATCTTGGGTAGACCATTCCCTCGACTTTTCATAGGGCTTTAGCATTTTTTATCCCGTGCCAGAATGCCTTGATTTCTTCATTAATCTTCTCCATTAAAGCCTTCATGTTATCGTAACGTTTCTTGCCTCTGGTGCAATTCAAAATAAAGTTCTCTTCAGTGGGTACCAATCGACTAGGTGGACCTTCTGCTTCATCCGACTAGGGCGGCTTCCCTGCAGGGTCCCTGTATGACAAAGCTAACAACCTGGCTTCATCGGCTTCACTGCGCAGCACAACCTTGCTATTTCAGCTAAAGGAATTAGGGAACGAAATTTGTGCTAAAGCGCTTCGTAGCTCGAATCCAGCTCGAAAGGAGCAGCTAAACACATAGTATAATTTTGGAAAGTGAGCCAAATCTCGTCAGCCATAGCTACAAATTGATCAAGTCAGTGACCCAACTATTGGCAGATTCTGGATAATTAATCCACTTGACTAAATATTCAGTACGTCCGGCACGTCTTTTAGTATGCACAACTTTTTCTATCTTGTAAGTATCGGGTGGAACGACCTTATGCAGTTCTTGTCTGTAAAAAGTACCGAGAATGTTGGCCCCGCCGTAATCGCGGACTTTATAGGTGTGAATTGAGTGCTTTCTGTTCAAAGATTTGGCGTACATAATTTCGCCAGTCCAGTTCGGATCGTACCCCTTACGGAAAATGTTTTTCTTTTTGCTCAGCCTCACTGGGTCGTGTTTCTTAAAGGACTTCAAAGCTCCGCCGTATAAATTGACGAACGCGCGACCTTTGTTCCCTTCATTTACTTGATTTGGCGTCATTTTAATACTCTTGTGATAACTGTTATTATAATTTGCAACAATGTCGGGTAAGGCATCCATGTATCTCTTTGTGTTTCGAGCGTGCGAGGAAACTACGCACTGTGCCCCCTTAACGTTCAGACACATCTCTTTATTTTCTGTGTTGTATTGTTTAATGCCATATTGTTGCATAACCTTGGCTACATCTCTCTTGCGGTACTCAGAACCTTTACCAGACCAGAAAAATGACACTTTTTAAAGCAGTTTACTGAAAATTCCCTTCAACGCTGCAGCTACGGAAAGGCCATCCTTACGTTTTAAAGGTACAACTTCAGCACGTTTAGTGAACACGTCGATGACGGTAAGCTACCAGTTGTAGCCGTCATTTAAAGCTGATAAGACGTCGTAGGGACCACTGACACGCACTATATTACGAGGGAATTTACGAATCACGGGTTTAAAACAGTGAGGAGGTTTCTTGACCGCTGAGCCAGTCTTTAATAGTTTTTAATGGGATCTGATGCCCACTCCCTTTAATGGCCCTAGCCAGCCGTTGAATTCAGCCAAAACTTCCCGATGACCTCGGATCAAAATAAATCTTTGATAACAGCTGGTGCGTCTTTGTAGGAAGCTTACTTGCACTTAAAAGTAATCATCACTTAAAAAATTCTTTTTCTTCTTCGCTAGGCAGTGGCAAGGGAACCTGATACGGGTCAGACACGAGTTGCGTTGTTGATGTTGCTGTTGGCAGCTCGCCTCGACACATGAATTGAGACGACTTCCGCAGCTTCTTTTTATTCGATATATGATTTTTTTTTATTAGGACCATTCCAGGTACATTCTTCATCTTTCTCTGGAGTTGCTTATTATCAGTAATTCTACCCAATACTAATTTAACGACATTAGTACCAGGTACAACTACGCCATCATCATCGGGCAATTAGCCTTTGTTATTGTATATAACAGCACCGCGCTTTAAAAAACGTGAAATCCTGCGTCTATATACGAGCAGCACGTTGGTAAAGTCGGCACAAAAGTACTTCTCAAGACAGGCGTGCCCCCAAGGGGGCGTGGGGTCCCCCGAAGGGGCAGGGTTGTTGCTTGCACAGTCACGGCTGGCGCTGTGAGCGCTGGCGCAGTTTGTATCACCTCTTTAAGTGGCTCATCTAAATATCGAGCTTTTACGTTTAAATAATGCTGTAATGTCTTACTATAAAGCTTGGCTTTCTGGTAATTATGGTAAGAATCATTCGTTAAAACATCTCTCATCACTTCATATAAACGAGAAAGAGGCTGGCTGTATAAAGATTAGAAGGGTCTTGGGAGGCGGGGGTGAAGCCGTATTGAGCAGCTGGCACTAGTTGCATACGTTTGAACATAATTTTTTTTCTTCTTAGCCTCCGAATAGTTTAGAAATGCCGCTAATTAAAGGCCCACCAATGGTAGTTAAAACTGGAGCTAGCAACTCTCCCCTTTAAGCACTTCGAACTTGTCTTGATACTCGCCGATACAGTAAAAGACTGACGTTGGCGCGGGAGTGATGAGCTCTTGAGAGCGTAGTATTAACTAAATTATAGCTGAACTTTCCCGAGCAAAAGTTGAACCAGCAAATATATAATTACTGGGATGATTTAGGCGAACGGTTCAGCCAACGGTGACGGTTGTTGTTGTTTCACGTAATTGTTCATTATTCTGGCTGCTAAATATGGGTAGAGGTGACAATGGCGCAACAAGAACGAATCTTTAACTCAAGCATATTGTTAGCATAGCGGAGTAACCAACTAGGTAGCATTTGCTCGAACGATACTATTGCGTAGTCTTTTCTTATTTTGTAGGGGATAAGGGTCTTCCTTATATAAGGTTGATAAAAAGTTTCGTCTTACAGTTTTGATAGTAAGCTGGGTTATTTTAGGTTCACAAGCTGGAGCTATAGTCTTTGACAAACTGAGCACGAAATCATTGTTCACTTTCTTCGTGTATGTCACGAAGCAATACAACCCCGCTGAATGAACACCGACGCAATAACTATCGATATTGTAATCATTGGTAAAAGTCAGAATATCATTTGCGAATGATTCTTTGTTTAAAGTATCATCTTGCAAGGTAATACCGAACGTATCGCAAAGTCTCACCTCGGGTGCTTTAGGCGCACGCTTGCGGCATTTGAGGGGTGGATCTCCTTCCTGCAGCGAGTATTGTGGAAAGCCACAGGCCTGCTGAAGGTACGGCTGGGTCCATGGTCGGTGTCGGGCTGGTGACATTGGGGGGGGGCATCGTTTTTATCATAACGCAAAACATTTTTATTACGTCATTAATCACATTTTGTGATAGTATAAATAGGCTTTAAAATACGAGCACTTGTAAATAAAATGAACGGGGCAGAACTTGAAATAGACATCGTCTAATATTCCATTCACCTTCGTGCATGAATACAATTTTAAATCCCCGGTTTTAACGCGACCTTTACTTTCTAGATACATTTTCAGGGGGATGTCGCCTTTTACATAAAATGTACAATTCGGGTTATAGAATTGCAATCTTTGAATCTCGTTCGTAACAATTGCTAGATTGCAGTCAAATGGCCCGTTCGCAAATCTGTCATTATGTAACTTGTTTTCGCAATACCAAACAGTCCCTCTCTCTCTCTCTTTTGGAGTTAACAGGCGCTTCAATATACGCTTAGGAATTTTAATCCTAAAATGGAGCTAGTATGGCTTCCAATAATAGTAAGCTCCTTTAAAATATATCTTCGATTAACTGTAAAAGCATTGACGTACACCATAAAATCCTCGAGTGAGTTAAACATAGTTGTGATGTACGGAAACTCAGCTGCGTTTTATATATGCTGCTGATAAGCTTTTATTTTTTAATATTGCTCTGAGTTTTGGGTGCAAGTCATTTGGCCGTACCAATCTTCGATAGTGTCTGCGGCATCGACCAGCTTTAAGAACTGGCTCTCTGTTAATGCAATTGTTTTATTGTTCTGCAGCGAGAAACGGATAACCTTTAGAGTGAGTGGAGGATTTTCGTAAGTCACGGCCATTCTGGGTGATGAAAGTAATGTAATATGGCGTTCTGACTGCCATACATTAAATTGAGCGGCCATGACCCTCCATTCGTCCATGAGGTAACTTACACCTTCTGCAGTTGGTACGTAGGTTACTGCCTTTGGGACGTACCATCTTACGTGAACGCCAATCTCGCCCTGAAATTCCTTAAATTTATCGCATTTGGGGGCTGTACTGGGAGCATAGATGAAGTCATAATTTTTTTGTTTTGCGTTATGTACCTAAAAAATGAAAAAAAAATGAACGTACGCGTCTTTTCTTTTAATTATGCAAATCCTCATTACACGACAGCTCCAAACACCATTTATAAACGAGGGGGACAGATTGTATTAACAAATCGAATTGGGCAGAGTTTAACGTTACTCTATCGTTTGGTGTGCAAAAAGTGATAACAGTAGGCTGCTTGATCTCTACGTGCATATTACCACTCTGAAACAGCATTGTAGGCATTTCGAGTTGTAGCCTCCATTGCGAGAATTGAGAGCTCATATCCACCCATACTTGGGTATTAAACGAAACTGCTTGATCTGCTAAATAAAACCCTTACTATAATGACAGATCTGCAACTCTATTTTATGATTTACGAGAATCTGCACCATTAGAGCAACATCCCCTCCTAATTCTTTAACTGGTATTCTCTCAATAGACACCTTTGGCCGCGTCTAACAATCGGCTGTTAATGGATAAACCATTTTTTGATAAAATATCGAATTGTTCCTTCAATAACACAAGCATTCCTCCTAATGTCTTAAAGGAGACCTCCTCCCCTAGCTCTACATTAATTAAGAGGTTGTCGGAAGCATATAGCAATTGGGGCGTCTTTAACAATTTTGCCGAATCTCGAAAATCAAACATGATCTGCGTCCAATCATAAGGTGTTATAGAAACGCTTTCAGTTAATATCATGCCCCCATGAACTGGGTTAATAAACTTTCTTATGTTCACACAAAGTTGTTTGGGCGACACTTTCAGAAACGTGTTATTCGTAAGATTTAAGCAGGAGAAAGATGCCATTTCTATTTGTTGCGTTATGATAAAAAAATAACTGAAAATACAAAAAAAGAAAACATTAGTGTTGTCTTTGCAATATGTGCCTCCAACGCCTTCAAGACAAACCCACGAATTCCTCATTTATTTCAGCAGCTGCTGTAGCTAATATTTCAAACTGAGTATCACTTAAAATGACTCTCCCGTTCGGGACTCTGTTTTCTTTCATTGTTTGGAAAACAACTCGTTAACAACGATTCCCTGTTATTCGTATTGATAATTCTGTTGTAGTGTACAATCTGGATAGAGTATCGAGCATTCTCACCCATTGTGTGAGATCGAATATTAACTGAATCCATACAAAAGGCGAAATAAAAACTGATCTCTCTTATGTAAAACCTGGGATGAACTCGTATTTTACAATTTTTGCATAAAAAGTTCTAGCTGAAACCTCGATCATCGCGTGGTCTCCGAGATATAAACCATAAAATGTGAGAGCCATTTTGCGTAATGTTAAAATGATGTAAATACAGCTAAAGTGAGAGAAAATAACTAAAATTCGAGCAATTTGACATCTTCAATAACAGACTAAAAGTTATTTTTAATACTTACCGGGTGACGTTGTTTCAACTTGCTGAGTCGGATTTCATATGCAGGCCCTCAGCATTGAAAATTGTGGCTTTTATACAACCCCCGAAATTCTTGGCATGAGCCCTTACCACCCTCACATCCAGCTGCAAGTCTAGACGGGTTCCCTTGCATAACCAATATTGAAAAAAATCGAGACCTTGACGCGGTCCCTGCTCGTAACATGATTATATTAATCATTGCTTTTAACTATAACTGGTAAACAGTGTTCCATTCATTCATTACAATTTAACAAAAAGCAATCTCACGCGCGATGAGTGCGCATGATCGTTTTTTTTAGAATTGGATAGCCTATACCACACGCCATGGCTGTTTGCTGTGATGTGCATATCACGTGACTGGGCTAGTCCAGTCAGACGGCCAAACAGCCGTTGTTCTCGTTCGTCATTGGCTAACTCATTGTGACGTCACATCTAACACCCATTGCGCATGGTTTAGATTTTGAAGTTTATGCCAGCTTCAGAACGATGTCTGCTGCCTTACATGAGAGCCCGATTTGCCGAATCCCCTTCGGGGAGTTTGTGCTGCGCTTCTTGGTAAGTATCTAGGCTCGCGTTTCTTTAAGTATATTGTTAGTATGAACAACTTCGAATATTTAGATGGGTGATCCTGGGCTTCAAGTAGAAGATGGCTGGGTGCCACCGGAGATGAGTTTTTCTTATCTTATGAGGGGATGTTTCAATTCAATATTAATTTTTTTTATTTAATCGATAAATTATTTACATAGTTGTTTTTTTTACACGGTAGATGTCCAAAGAGGAAAAAATGCTACTAATCTATAGAGTGGTATTGCGTCGCCCACCAGTAATTCCATTTTCTTTGTTGTATCTAGTTTTAATTTCGTTTTTTTAACCCCTGTTAGTCTCCCTGTTTTTGTTTTATTTCTTTTGTTTTAGTGCAATCAAACGCTACCTAGTGTAGCATTTATCTATGCGGACAATATTAAAGTAGGAACAACGTCCTGCCCCAGTTGTGGGTGTTGTGTCATGTGCGGTGTGTAGGTTAGTGTGAACACCGCTTTATTTTTTTTAGTTTTGGCTTTATTTCATTGCCTGTTGGAAACTATCGCTCTTCTTTATGTTTATGTCAAGGATTAGCTTCGATATTACAGTTACGTTAGACTATGATTTTTTCTCTGTTAGATACTATCGTTCTTCTTCTTTAAATGTACAGCTGGAATACGCTTCATCATTTTAGTTTAGTTGGATTATGTTTTTCAACATCTTCTTTCGATTTATGAGAATGAATTTAAGTTCAGTCTCAGGGTTACTGTTAAATCTTTTTCTGATTGGTTCATTCACATTATAGCAGTGCAAACACGAGCCCTACTGAGTTTGTTCATAACAAATCTAGGACATTCTAGCTCTGAAAATGTTCGTGCTCAAACTCAACTTTATACTAACCAGTGTTTCCGCG
The DNA here is from genome assembly GCA_023313725.1 of Lithobius niger. Classification (NCBI taxonomy): domain Eukaryota; kingdom Metazoa; phylum Arthropoda; class Chilopoda; order Lithobiomorpha; family Lithobiidae; genus Lithobius; species Lithobius niger. Next base: position 100,616 of record JAHWFP010174541.1, read on the forward strand.
GTGATGTGCAGTGTCGGCTTTTGGCCGGCACTACATGGCGGTGCACCGTGGATGGTTGGGACGTTAAGCGGTGATCCTCTCGCGCTTACCATCCGTGCGAGGGACGAAGAAGAATGTGGGAGTGTCAGGAACACAACCAGTGACACCGCTCATATCTATGAAACTGTATACAACGGCAGTGACAAGGTTAGTGACGCTGACGGTGAGTGGGATGACTACACCGGCGAGACTGAGTCTATCCCCATGAAAACTTGGCATCGTCAACCGTCACCGACTCTTGCAGAACCCCCCAATGTTTTGCCGCCGCCACCCCCACCAGCTGTACAAGGCATTATCCAAAGCACGTTTGTTTTACCACTTTCGCACGCTCCTTCCACCTCAACATTGCACGTAGTTAGTGAAGCTGGGTCACGCAATGAGTCTCAATATCTAACATCGAGCATCATTCGGCGGGTGAAAGATCGGCTTCAACCCGTCACGCTCCATGCAGCCACAGACGGGGTGGGGTGTTGATGGTATGGCTATTTCACGTTATATGTAAGTACTATACTATCACATTGTTTATTATTCGGTTTTGGTTCTTTTTCTCTTTTTGCAGTAAGCGATCAACAAACAAAAAAGAACATCAAGCGTCTGTGTGTACTACAACCGCCTAGAGGGAAAGGCCGGTGAGCCCCCTCCAACAACAAAAAACAACGAAAATCACGTTTATGGTACAATGTGAGTGTTTTTCGCAGGTATTTAGGCTAACCGCCGATTACCATTAGTTCTAATATCTGCTTGGATTCACTCATATTGTATCATAAACAACAAAAACATTACACTTAGCTTGTGAGGGGAATAAAATTATTAGAATTTACAGGGTGATACACTTTGGGGAATGCTGGAGATTTTGTGGGAATGTATGGTATTATACACGACTATCTAACATTTTTAAATGGTAGACAGTCGTATATAAATGGAGAAGAGTATTGGTTAAAATTTTAAATCCTAATTTAATCAAAAATTACTTTTGATATTAAAATATATTTTATTCCCCTCCCCTCTTAGTTGCTTTTTTTTTATCCTAGATCAGCCAAAATATGCTTTTAAATCTTTTATCAGAAATATCTTTTATCAAAAATAATTTTTTGCTTTCTTATTCATCATTCATTTTTTCAAAAATTGTACATACATATATCTATTTTTTTAATTATGCTTAAGATAGCCTTTAATATTCTTAAAAAGACGCATATTCCAAATTGTGGCTATCTTAAAAGAGGGTTTTTCATCCCTGCAAGCGCCATGGGTTTTCCCCTCTTTTTTTCTTTTAATACTTTACTCCTTAGGTTCCCCCCCCCCCCAAAAAAAAACTCATTTAGCTTCTTAGTTACGCTCAATACACGTGTTTGAAACACGTATATTGAGCCTAACTTGTTAGGAATTAAAATAGGACTTAACACGAAACTTAGTCATTTTTTCTCGCAAGGCCCACTGTGTATAGCTTACACCTCCCTTTATTCGGTAAGACCATCTGGCTCACTTGTGTATTGATTCTCATGATAAAAGTCCATTCAGACAACTTGCGATGCTTCCTATGACGTCAGAACTGACTGATATGTCTAAGACTATTTGTGATAATGGAAAGCTCCCTGTGGTAACGACAAGGCCATCTGATGCTTAATTTTTTTCGTAATTCAGGAAAAAAATTTAGGAAAATTGGTTTTGAAGTGTCGTGGACGTCGGGAACTGACGTCTTAATTTTTTATTTTCAGAATATTTTATTTTTCGGAATTCGAAACTGAAACTTGTTTTTTTGCGTTTAATAATTGAAAGGAAATGACGTTGGTAGGCTCACGTGACATCTGATATCATCGGGATATTTTTATTTTTTTGGAATTCGAAACTGAAACTGGTTTTCTGTTTGTCAAGAATTGACGTTAGTGGTAACGTGGTTTGTGATGTCATTTCCTGATCACGTGATCAGAACCGGAAGTCAGCCATCTTGGGTCCCTGTGCTTGCCCCTCCACTTTACTACGCCAGAAGTGATGTAAGATGTCCTGTGACCAGAACCGGAAGTCGGCCATCTTGGTCCTTTGTGCTTGTCCCTCCACTTTACCACTACTCACGTACCCTAGTCCAAGCGGCCCTCTCGGACCGACCCCCATCACTTCACCCCTTCCCCTCTCATCCTTTACAACGATTGTCCAAACTTAATAACCGACATTTTTTTTTAAATATACGAATCTACCCCCTCCCCTTCAAAAAAGCACACGGTGACAGAGTAAGGAATGAAACAAAAAAATAGCAATGTGCATTAAAGACCTGGTTTGTGAGGATACATTGTTGCAATAATTTTAAAAAAGAAAAAATAATAATTGTCCCAACAGGGACTAGAACCCTGAACATACGCGCACTTTTATACCCCGACTTAGCAAATGGCTGTTCTGGGTGCAAGTTCAAATCGTAGCAGTTGTATTTTCTTTTATTTCTCAGGTTATTTCACCTCTTATTCTCACAAACTGGGTCTTTAATGAAGTGCGTCGAATCAATTTTCTCGGTAGATGATCCCCATTTTTTTTAAATATTAAAAAAAGATATATAGATAAACGGCAAGATGTCTCAACCAACCTGGCAAACAAATCTCTCCATTCTATTGCAAAAAAACTTGCTGAAAGTTAATGATGATAAAGGAACAAAAATTAACGATGGTTTAAAGTATAACTTGTCTCCTTCCATACAGTTTAACGATTTAAAGGGAATGGGAACTCCCTATTCAAACAAAAAATCGAAATATAAAGGTTGGAATTTAGCCAGCAGTCAGTCCTACACAAGAATTCCTAAACAAGTGGTTAGAGATAATGCAAATTTAATAATCCTTTTTCCGGTGGATGAGTTAAATTTGAAACACATTTAAGAAAATCATACTGGCCCTGACATGGAATTTTCATAGTTTAACACGTAGTGTCAAAATTGTTAGAAAAAGCATTATGAATTTTTAGCAATTAACACAACGTTAAACGATGGGAGATATAAACGTTCGTTTTTACCTATTAAACAAAAGAATGGAGACAAATTGAGAAATCGCAAAACTCAAAAAAAGATCTTAACTAACAATTTTTAAGTCGGCATTTGGGGAGAGAGAGCAAGTAGAATTGCTACAAGATTTTTTTTAACCTGTAGTAAGCACCTTGAAGCCGAGGCCAGTCTTTGGTGTAACCACGCAAATAATGCCGATGAAAAACACTCTAGCCACGCAAACTAAACCAATTAAAAACACTCTAGCAACACAGACGACACCTATTAAAGCTTACAAATATGAAGAAAGTGATGATGATGACTACGAAGCATTGGGTTTATCCCCGTCACCTTCCCAAGCCGTTACTCCTAGTGAGAAGACATTGTCGACCCCTCTTAATTTCAGTCTCGCCATATATTCAACACCAGCTCAAGCTCCTACAATGCAAATTCCTCCCGACACCAAAACTGAGTACTCCTCTATGAGCATTGGTCCTAAACTCACCCCTACATATTCCGCGGAGCAAGCTAGACGCATTTCTACCCCACCGGAGCTTCCTAATATCACAACGCTAAGGTCCCTCGATACTTTGTTAACTGGTCAAAATATTGGAAAGACTGCTAAATATTTCTGGTATAAATTTTTCGAATATCCTAAAGACACTGACTCAGTATTCGGACTACAATATGATAAGAAAAAAGGTGAGCTGACCTTTAGTAATAAAACTGTTTTTGAAAATGACATAGTTGTCGAAAACCAACAATACGTGGGGAGGCGTGGTTTGTGGAATTTGCTAGTACACAAAGAATTAAAAGAAACTTCCATCGTGCCGGAAGTTAAAGCAGCTTACGAGGCCATGTTAAAAAATACTAATGCTATATATCACAACAATGACCGTAATACTTATAAACCAAAATGTAATCGGACCATCAAGTACAGGACTGTAATTGCTTTTATTTGGGAGGACCTCAAGAAACAAGGGACTGGCATGGTTAAAAAAGTGGATAGCAGAGTCAATTATAAATATTATGTCAATCCTAATGACTTGGTAAAGAGATTCAGGCTTTTGTATAATTCCACTCTGGCGCGGCACGACCTGCATCGAAACGAGATGATTGAAATTTTATCACCAATGCAACAAAGAAAAATTATAAGTGGCCACCAAAAAACAGTGGCTTATCTAAATTTGGGGTTAGGTTGAATAAATCAAGAAACAGCTTATTCTGGCTTACCTGTCTGGTGAAATTCGAGCCAAAGCAACTGACTTTACAAAGGCATGAGAGTGGCCCCGAACAAAAAAAAAGCTGAAAAGTATTTTTCAGCCAAAAAAAAGAAAGAAATACGATGGATTTGTCTGAAAATAAGCTGTATACTTAAGGCTCGTATTAAGGTTGCGTTTAACATTCACCTAAGGTTTAAACTGTCATACGTCCAAATTAAGTCGGAAGTATCAAAAAAATAAGAAACTAAAAACTAAAAACTAACTGCAAATGTTGCTCAGCACAAAAAAGCTGAAATTTCTCATGCCTGTTCACATGTTAACCATTACATTTAACATAACATGTAAAATTACAAGCTTCCTTCCCTCCCCCACTCAAGGAATAACTGGCTTAAATGTCTGAAATTCTAATCAGCGCAACTGACTTTACATGTTAATCATTACTTTTGACATAACATGTAAAATTGCAAACGTCCCCCTTCCCCTCTCCATGAAAAACTGGCTTACATGTCTAAAATGCAAATCAAAGCAACTGACTTTACATGTTAACCATTACTTTAACATAACATGTAAAATTACAAATTCCGCTGTTCCTCAACTTCCATAAAGATGGAAAAGCCGAACGCTCAAACAAGAGTTAAATAAATACAGACGCAAAGCTATTTACACTGTCTTTTGGTCTTATATGTCAATTGCCTGATCCCCCGCTCAGACAGTCTGATTTTATAAATTCAAAAGACAATGTAAATAGGTTTGTGTCTGTATTTATTTTTTTCCGAAAAACTTCAAAGGTGAAATGTTAAAAAGTCTTTTTTTTTTTAATTTATTCCCCCGCTCCCCTGAAAAACGTTTGGAGATGAAACATACGAGCAAAGAAATAATTATAACTATCACGTATAAATACAGCACAATAATTTATCTGGAATTTTAAGGTCTCGAAGTAAGCTCACCGAAGAATTTTTTCTCCTACTGAAAGAATAATAAACCGTTTTCTGAATATTTATGGCAGCGATAAAACTCTGTAGGACACAGAATTTATTCATTTCTTGTTGGTACTCGATTTGAAATAGTTCTGAGCATAGAGGTCACTCAAAAATTCCCACAGCCATAATTTTGTGCATAATTTATAAATGCTGCCCCGATATACACAACACAAACTATATAAACAAATTTAAATTCTCTAAATGGCATAGAAACTCTTATGATTTAGAAATTTATTTGTCAACTCATCGCATTCTTGACTGCATTTGCGTATCAGCCTTTCTTCACCGGCGACCTTGAAAAACTGCTGATGCTTGTGAAACAAGCATTCAATTCCTGCTCGTGACCTTCGTAGCCTATTCGACGTTGTGGCGATTGAATAATGCCCCAATCCACCAAATAACACGCTGCTTCCTCCTATTTTCATCGTATCTAAGTCTAATTCCATTGCCCCGGATAACTACTAAGGGACAGGAGAAAGTATACATTCAGTAGGTGATAAGCAAACTTGAAATTTTTGAAATTTTTCCTATGTTGCGGGGTCATATTTGAATCCCATCCTCATTCACCATTTGTGGTAAACTGCTGTACTTTTCTTAATAGGATGAAGTGACCCAGACGCAAGGTTTCTGTTGACTGACCTTGATCGTCAATTCGATCATGCTTTTATTGATACTAGTCAGGTGATCAAGCATCAGCTGAAGGCAAACAAGTAACACACTACTGTACAGATGGCGGCACCATCAGTGGGCAGCTAACGACACTCCATTAATCATAATAAAGTCCTAATTTGTAGCAAATAGAAGCTCAGGATAGCAGACCAGTTTATATTTTCCATTAATATTTAATGTTGTACTCCTAAAGCAACTTGCATAACCAGCAATGCTGAACAGTGAAATTAACCACTCGTAACATGCCCAACTAACAGGGCCATAGAGGGAAACTGGCACAACTTACACCTATTGTTTATAGTTTTTTATCGTTTATTGCCCGAAACTCTTCAAATAAAATGGAATCGATAAAAAATTCTTTTAAAATAGAACACTGAACTTGGGTGAGCATTTTTACACCAACTTTAAGGCCGCTAAAAATTAATAAGGAGGTTCCTGCGAGCACCCGCATGGTTTTTTCTTAGAGCGTGACACGTTCTTTTAAGCCTGGGTGAAAAACAATTCCGATCATGCTTCAACATTTTAACCAAACTCTTCCTGGAGCCGCTGACCATGCCAGCTTGAGCTCCATTCACACGATCACTGTTTGCGTCTGATGCTCCAGAATTGTGACAAAGTTTACTTTATTTATTCATTAATTATATCAAGCAAACGAATCCGGTATGTTGGAGATTTTTCAGGATATCATAAATGGACGTAACGATTGTGGTATCGGGGTTTCATACGTTGTACGATATGCTAGCGTTACTGTCACAAAGTTTCAAAGAATAAGAATCATGAATGCTGCTTGTCATTGCCTGTAGAGTTAAACACGACGGGTTCGCTGCTACAGAACGTAGAAAGTGGTTTGTTTCAGAAAACCTTCTACTTGGGCACGGTAAACAGAAATCATTTGAATGTGTTAAGTGTGAAAAGGCGTTTATGCACAAGTCTAATTTTATGAAACACGCACGTGCATGTGTTAAACAAGTATAATTTTATGAAGCAAACACACGTGCAAATGTTTAGAAACCGGTTGACTGAGGCTAGCGTGGAAAGGCTTTTGTGAGCAAGATTTATTTAATGTGACATACAGTTATATGCCACAGAAAAAATCGCTGCTTGCAATTATACACAGTAGTTAGAAGCCAATTAATAGTGTTGACTGTAGACAGGCTTTTACTCACAAGCATTAATTGAGGATGCATGCACATGTATACAGCTGGAAGAAACTGTTGAATGTGTTTAGTGCAGAAAGGCTTTGGTGGCACATTATACTTGAACAGCACGTGTACTAATACAGAGTGAAAAGAATCCGTTTCAAAATGTTGACTGTGGAAAAGCATTTGAGAAGAAAAGTGGTTTATTGCTGTTTGCAACTATATACAGCGGTTAGAAGCCATTTAAATGTGCTGAATGGGGATAGGCTTTTGCTCACAAGTGTTTTTAAAGGATGCACGCACGCTTATTCACAGATGGCAGAAACTGAATGTGTAGAGTACAAAAAGGCTTTGTGACATATAATGCTTTAACAACACGTGCACATGTTCACAGTGGAAAGAAACCGTTTGAACGTGGCAAGTGTGGAAAAGAATTTTTCAAGAAGTGTTACGAATGAAACTTGAAAGTTCAATTGGTATTAATTGCAACATTTTAAAATCTTAATTTAGAATTTCTCATTACTGTCTGCACCCCTTTGGGAACATACCGGTATTTAGAAAAATCGAACTATTGTAGCCTATACTCGTAAAACAAAAGTGGTGGTGCCTATTAGTTTTTGATTTGGTAAAAAAGCCATCTCTCACATCTAAAAAGTTGCAAATAAAACCTAAAAAATGTCACGACAACTCACGATACTACTCACGACAACCACTTAATTAATTTTTAGCGACCTTATCTGTTTTGGGTGGATTTTCCCTTTCCCTGATGCTAGCTACTGCCCTGCCAAATAAGCGTACTCTGCTATATACACAGGCTTAAGGTGGTATGGATTTAAGCAGCTATTGCAACTCAACTAAATAGCTTTTCCAACACTGGCCCCTTCTAACCAGCACAATCAGATTTCCAAAACACTTTGGGCTATGTTGCTTTCGATAGAAAAAGCAAACATCCACAAAACACCAGATGAGGTGACTCAAATTCAGGCATCTATGCAGTGGTCAGTCACCACAGTATGGGAGTGAATGGATGGGCAACAATAACCTTGTTCTACTGATGGAAATGGGTGCCAGTCATTCATTATACCACACAAGGAAACAGAAATTGAAAACCTATGTCTAGAATTTATTGATGTTTATTTTTTGACCTTTAAAATTAGATGGAGATTGTCCTCATTTCTCTTGTGATCAACTCATCACCGAATGACGAGGTGTCTTAAGGGCAAAATGCAATTAATCGACACTTTGCAGTTAGGTCTGAAGTGAAGCACCTGGAAGTGTAAGGACTGAATTTAGAAAATCACTCAAAATCGTGACACTTATATTTACAAGTCATTTTACTTTTCAATATTATAAGAAATTACGACCCACTGTTGGTGTATTTGACAATATCAAAGTATTTTGTTATTTAAAAAATTTGTTTTAACATGATTTCAAGATACTTTTTATTTCTGGTTAACCTCGTGGAAGTGGATTAGTTTTTTAATGTGATGGTAATAGGCTATATTCGGAAGGGATTTGGGATATTCAATGATGTTGAACTAGATAAACTTTAAAAATTAACATTTTTTGTTTTAATGATTTCATTATTCTCGAAAATGCTTGCTAGCTTACTTGAGTTATCCAACCAACCCACACACCAAGGGTAGATAGAATGGTATTGAATTCTAACACCTTTACATTTGAGGCTTTAAATTTTAAAGCTTGTAAAATTAATTTAATAATAAGAATTAGACTCTTAAATCTGCTATTAATAATGTTTTTGTTTTATTTATTTTAAATGTTGCGTACTTTTCTTCTGGCCTCACATCTGATTCCATTATGAGGCCCGTTCCTTTTTTTGTACTTGATCCTAACCAATTTTTTTAACTTACTTTAAAATTTAGTCAACATTATCTGGGACGTGCATGAGAGTGTAATATAAGGAGAGAACCTGTCTGTGCATGTGACATTGTTTTGTTTCTACGAAAACTGTGCGAAACTGTGGAAAATAATTCAAAATTTATCATTTTTGTGTAATGAATTTTAGGTTGGATTGTGCAAAAATTGTAACAAATACAATGCGCCGATATATCGTATTTTGCACGAAACTGTATCAAAAGTGAAAAGCTGAAAAGTATTGTTACTAGTGCTTTTTTTTCAATTTTGTGAAATTTGAATTTCTAGATTATTTTTGGGGAACTATTCTCTGTTGTTGGAAAATAAAAGATTTAGGTGAGGAAAGTAGACGAAAGCAAAAACAATGTTGGCATTATGTGAAACAAAGAATAAGGCAGGAGAGGGGCCATATTATACTGTAACACGATGGAAACAAAAAAATGGATAGAATAAAGAACAAAAATAAACTTTTTTTCATAATTGGACAACATTGTTTCAAGTATGGGCTAAACTCTACAGGAATATAGCTAGATTAAAAAAATTATTTTTGAGCTAAAATAATATTACAGGTTCCTATAATAACTAAATTTTAGTTTTGATTTTGGGAAAATAAAAGCAAAACCAGAAAACTGGATTGGTGTTTCCATCTCATAATTACTAAGAAAAACAAATGAATTTCATCAATTTGGACCAACAACAGCTGATATCTACCCCCAAACAAAACAAGATAAAACGATAACATCCAGATAATATATATATATATTTATATATGAGGATAGCGACCACTAGACACGTTGTGTGTTTACAGCAAAGGGAGTTTGCTGTTTTCAGCCATCTGAGGATAAATAACTATACGACAGAAGAGGATGAAACTTGTTTAATCGGAAGAATTTCGTCACCTGATAACATAAAATTCACTATTAAGGACACAGCTTACCGTTTTCTTGTTGAAAAAACAATTTGAATATCGTTGAAATTTTCCTAATCAACGCCCGCCAAGATAAACCGATAACATCCAGATAATATGTACATATGAGCATGGCGACCACTAGACACTTTGTGTCTTTACAGCAAAGGGAGTTTGGCTGTTTTCAGCTATCTGAGGATAAATAACGATGCGACAGAAAAGGCTGAAACTTGTTTAATCGGGAGACTTTGGTCGCCTGACAACTTAAAAGTCACTGTTAGACACATAGCTTAACGTGTTCTTGTTGAAAAAAAGACCTGAATAACGTTGATATTTGCCTAATCAAGACTCACGCTAGTGTGTTGCCCGCCAAAATAAAACGATAACATCCAGATGATATGTATATATGAGCATGGCGACCACTAGACACATTGTGTCTGAAAAGCAAAGGGATTTTGGCTGCTTTCAGGCATGTGAGGATAAATAACAATGCAACAGAAAAGGCTGAAACTTGTTTGATCGGGAGACTTTGGTCGCCTGACAACATCCCATAGCTTAACGTTTTCTTGTTGAAAAAACGACGTGAATAATTTTGATATTTGGCTAATTCTTACTACTAACGCTTTTTTTGTATCACAAAAATAAATTCTTCCATGTGGTAAATAAAGGTGGTTCTTAGCTCATTTAACAGGTATTGCTCTGGAGATGTGCCCTTTTCATATGGACCTTTCTAATTGGTGGTTCAGGGGTTAGGGAGCTCCAAAGAACCAACTTGATTGTTTTACATTGTTTTAAACAATGTTTTTATGCAACAATACCAAACTGACAATTAAAAGAAATTCATGCGTTTGCAAGGAGATACTGCAATACTAATTAGTATTAAAAAACGCTTAAGCGTATAAAATACGGATGTAAGCCTTAAAAAACTTAAAGCCCTAAAGGAATAGAT
>JAHWFP010174541.1:114965-141158 GCA_023313725.1 Lithobius niger
GTTCGAAGGTTAAGTGAAATAATTGAAAATTGCACAGTAAGCAATTATCATATATTTCATTTAACCTTCGAAGTATTACTCGGTGGGATTAGCTTGGCAAAAGAGCTTAGTATTTGATATCACGACTTCACATGGCCGAAAAGCTTGGCGGGAATCCTTAACAAGTTTTGTTTTGGGGTATCAAGACACACGCTAGCGTGTCACCCGCCAAGATAAAATATTAACATCCAGAAAAAAAATATATGAGCATGGCGACCACAAGTCACATTGAGTCTTTACAGCAAAGGCAGTTAGGCTGTTTTCAGCCATCTGTGAAGAAATAACAATGCAACAAAAAAGGCTGAATCTTGTTAGATCGGGAGACTTTGATCGCCTGACAACATAAAAATCACTGTTAGTGACACAGCTTAACGTTTTCTTGTTGAAAAAACGACGTGAATAACGTCGATATTTGCCTGATCAGGACGCACGTTAGTTTGTTGCCCGCCAAGATTAACGATAACAACCAGATAATATATATGTGAGCATGGCGACCAGTAGACACTTTGTGTCTTTACAGCAAAGGTAGTTTGGCTGTTTTCAGCTATCTGAGGATAAATAACGATGCAACAGAAAAGGTTGAAACTTGTTTGATCGGGACACTTTGGTCACCTAACAACATAAAAGACTAAAATTGCAGGGCCTGCACCTACCTAATTTTAGTTTTTATTGCCTAACCGAAAATATACATTACCTGATTTACACTAGCAGTTTCCCCTCGAAGCTTCCTTGTTCCCCTAGAAGTTGAAGCTGCCTTCCCTGCTTGTACTCGACCGTGCATGCACCGGGTTCCTTATATATACCCTTGCGCAGCGTCGGATACCATCATATCGCCTTGTGCCAGAACCTAGCTCATGGGGGGGGGGGAGGATAGGGCGGGAATCAAGGTGATGTATATTTTCGGTTAGGCAATAAAAACTAAAATTAAGCAGGTGCAGGCCCTGCAATTTTAGTCTTTTTACAGCTGACGAAAATATACATTACCTGATATACACAAGCAGACTTTGTAACTCGGTGGAGGGCTAGGTGCCAAAGTTTAGCAGGAGCATGGAGCATTAGTCTGCCCACCCGGGTACGAGACGGCAATCCCAGGCTTAACGGCCTTATGACGACCCAGTTGCTGACCTGACCACTTTCACTCTGGAGTGGAGCAGTATCCGCTCCGCGGCAAAGGTGTATAGGAAAATGCGAGTATCCGCAAGGGAAGTGTGATATCAGGCGTGCGGGAGGTGTGGCGTGTTTTTTTTTTTGCCAATAAAAATATTGTACTTCAACGCATGCAGGGGTCTGTCATACGAGGACAAGGATAAGAAATCAATCATAGAATGAACTTTCTTACCTTGTGGGAAGGTGGGATGCAGGTGAATCTTGAGACGGTGAAAGAGGTGATCCGTCGGGGCATCCATGGACGGATGACGGCCGGCTCAACCATGTCGGATAGTGAGTTGAAGACGAAAGTTGGGACGGCGTGTATCAGTGTGGGAGGTTTGCCAGGACGTGGTTATGGGATCGGAGTTGATGTTTTGAATTTCGTTACATGGAGTGGAGACGTTATGAGGAAGGAAGTGGTCCGTAGAAAAATAAAACACCGTACGGATGACGAAGAGAGTTCGGCGAGACGGATACTAAATATAGTAAAACCGTCATGAGTGGGCTTCTCACCAGAGGCTCATCGGAAGGGTAGGAAAGTCTTGGATGCCATGACAGGTTAGTCCGGCGTAGTCCAGAACCCAAAGGCCATCCCGGATGCTTTGGAGCGGCACGGGGAACACGGCATGTCGCCGTCCGCAGTTCGGTTGTTGCGGTGGATGCCGTGGAAGGCTAGATAGAAACTGGAGGCATCGTCGAATTGCCACACCGTGTACCGGGAGAAGTTAGGTAACGGAGGGTCGACAGTGCAACGCTTCCAGAGTGTGGCTGGAGAGGGATCCGGGAGCACGGAGGGATCTACGACCGGTATATCCGCAGGAGGAGGGACCAGCTGGATAGAGACTGCAGGGGATAAGGAGGAACCACGTGATGAGAGGGGATGGATGGTTCCGCGGTGTTAAGAAAGGCCGGTGTTGGCTGGAGAACGGCTGGACTGAAAAGGCTTACAGGTGGTAATGGTGGGGTGTCATCGGAGGTAGGACAAGCCGCGAGAGTCGATGCGGTTGCGGACGGATCGCGGAAAGGTAATGGTCGAGGTGAGGGAGCTGCGCGGTAAGTGGAAGTTGGAGACGGAGTAGGAGTTTCCTGAGAGGATAGTTGAGAGGGAAGAGGCGTACCTAGTGCGGAAGATGCCGACCGTAGACGGCGGGTACGCGATCGTGCAGAGTAATAAGCCCGCCAAGGTTGTGATGACGGGATCGGAGACACCCAGTTGTAGTGGGCCTTGAGGAGGGCAAAGTTGATGCGTTGGGAGTGATACTTTTGATTGATTAATTCCAATTCATTGTTGCGCCTCATTTGTTGCCCGTAGTAGAGTGTTGTCGGCCTGGAAAGTATCCGTATCGGCTGCGGATTGTCTGATGGTAGGTAGATCCGTTAAGGACTGTCGTAAACGAGAATAATCTGATGAGAAGGATTAGACGAACCGGAGCACAAAAACAATATTAAACCATAGAGTCTCAAGTTCGGAAGGGGATAGGTGTAGACTTATAGACAGCGCCTCACGGAGGACGGAAGGACAGGGAAAGGGAGCCAGTGGTGGGTCTGAAGGGATGGCTTCCTGAGACGGAGGGACCGGCTGGTGAGTCAAAGAAGTAAAGGTGAATGATGCCGTATCGGTTGGTGGATCGGGACGACGAAGGGCTGCCGGAGCAAAACGGTGGATGGCCCGCTTGACTTTGACGAGCGGGCAGGGTTGACTAGCAGTCTTCTTTAGAATGCCGACCGGCGGCCTGGTGCCGGAGGTCCCCGGTATCGCCGGGATGGAGTGAGTTAAAGGCAGCTAGGCTAGTGCGGGTGGACGAGCGTCTCTTTGAGGCAGGTGCGGTACTCCGGACGAAGTTGGCGGCGACGAAGTGAGGGAGACACGGACTTTCGAGTGCTTGGAGGGACCGCGGCTAGAAGCAGATTTACGGATCGGAGGGGCAAGTCACTCGGAGGAATGTTGTGATACTCCTGAGGATGGGGACGTGGGAGGAGACCTGTCAGAAAAGGACTGGTGCACTGTTGCAGATGCTTCAGCTAAAGCACGCTGGCGGCGGGCTTGATCCGTCCGTTGTTTGGACTGAAGATGCTTCTTCCTGATGACGGCCCATTGTGAAGGAGAGAGTGTAACGCAAATTTTGCATCTTTTCTTTGATCCGTCACATAGTTGATGGCGTTGACAACAAGGGTGTGGATCCAACGTGGGCTTAGGGAGAGGAAAAGCGAAGCCTGGACATCTGCACTTCGTGGGCGAAGGAACGTTGATGGAGTTCGAATCCGAAGATGGAGAATGAGGAGGAGAGTGGTCCGAATCCTCTGTGGACCATTCCGCCATGGTAGAGCCGGACCTGAGAAGGGACAATGAAAGACCGTTACCGTTTGGATTTGAAAACTACAAAACTGAATCCTGCGGACGAGAGTAAGGTAGAGGAGCGCTGCAGTAGGGAGGATCAAATGTGCGGATAGTAGGATCATAGTGTGCGAGGTCGCTGATGCGTGGATAATCCGGGGAAAGAAATGAACAGCTGTGACAGTCATTGTCGGGGAGCTGTGGCCGAGTCGGCGCATGGGGCCGGAATTCTTTCACCTCAGTGTCCGCATCTTCTTGATGTTGTCTCTTTGTTTTTTTTTTTGTTTTTTTTTGGCACAAAAGGTGTAAGCCTGTGAAGGGGAGGATGGAGGCGAGATGTCCGCAGTATAAGAAGGAAGATCCGAACGGGAGATTGACGAGGTGAGGATAGACGTGGCCGACGAGGAGACTAGATGAGAAGGTGGCAGACAGATTATGCCGGGAACATGTACAGGATGATGTCGGAGGATTGTGCGAGGTTGTGGCGAAAGGGACAAAAAGTCTGGAGAGGATGGGCCACTGACGGTAAAGGGATCTTCGGAAGGGACTGATCCACTGCAAGGCAGGGCAGGAGATGAAGGAGCTGAGGATGCCTCCCCACAATCTGGTGGCGGATGACGAAACGAGGGAAAGGGGGACTGGTAGGTGAAGACCGGGAGGCGGATGGAAAGCCGGGGATAACGGTTGATGAGATCCCAGCAAGACGGACACAACTGGAGATGGCAGAAGCGGGGTCGGAGGCGAGGGATTTGCAGGCACAGGACGAAGGAGCTGATGAGATGAGGATGAGGAAGTGATCCGGCCTCCAAACCGTTGGAAACCACCTCTTTGTGCAATGGAATGAAACGCCGCGGAGAGGCCAGGAAAAGGGAGGGACGGAGGTAGTCGCAGATAGCGGATGGTAGATGGCAGGACAGGGAGTTGCCCCGAGCGTCGAACCGGGGCCTGAGAGAGATGAACCCGTGAAGCAAGACGGCAATGCGAGGATGGTAGCCGGGGATAAGAGATGCAGGGACTCTCTGTAACAGAGGAACGGAGGAAGAGGATGAAAGATAACACTGACACTCATAGTGGAGGTGGACGGCGGATCGTTGCTGTAGGCAGAAGGTCGAAACCAATGGCGTACGTGGCTCTGCTGGATTCGGAAAGAAGCAGGACCAAGAAAGGAGGAGCCCGTGAGGACACGGCGGCAGAAGCGGGGATCACAAGATGGTTTGTAGAGGGACACCGCCCAACCGATGGAAGATGACGCCTGGAGAGGACGGAGGGACGACGCGTCAAGATGATCCCCAATGGATGGCTACGGAGGACGACGGGATTGCAGAAAGCCGCTGGGACAGAAGGTACAGCGGACGGCGGACGACAGTAGCCACCGCAGGCTGAAGGTAAGCAGATGGCGGATAGAATCCAGGGAACCAAGCTCAAGAGCGACCGCACGTGGCGAGCGCCCTAGGAGAAATGATGGTGTCCGACGCTGCGCAAGGGTTTATATAAGGAACCCGGCGCATGCGCGGTAGAGTACGAGCCAGGGAGGGAAGGCAGCTTCAACTTCTAGGGGAACAAACAAGCTCTGAGGGGAAACTGCTAGTATAAATCAGGTAATGTACGTCGGCTATAAAAAGTCAATATTAGTGACACAGCTTACCTTTTTCCTGTTGAAAAAAAACGACTTGACTATCGTTGATATTTGCCTAATCAAGACACACGCCATTGTATCACCCGCCAAAATAAAATGATAACATCTAGATAATATATATATATGTATATATATGAGCATGGCGACCATTAAACACTTTGCGTCTTTACAGCAAAGGCAGTTAGGCTGTTTTCAGCCATCCGAGGATCAATAACAATGCGACAGAAAAGGCTGCAACTAGTTTGATTGGGAGACTTTGGTCGCCTGACAACTTAAAAGTCACAGTTAGCGACACAACTTAACGTTTTCTTGTTGAAAAAACAACGTGAATAATGTCAATATTTGCCTAATCAAGACGCACGTTATTGTGTCGCCCGCCATGATTAACGATAACATCCAGATAATATATATATTTTTTTTTTTATGTGTATATATATATATATGAGCATGGCGAATAAAACTAGACACTTTGTGTCTTTACAGCAAAGGTAGTTTGGCTGTTTTCAGCTATCTGAGGATAAATAACGATGCGACAGAAAAGGCTGAAACTTGTTTGATCAGGACACTTTGGTCGCCTGACAACATAAAAGTCAATATTAGTGACACAGCTTACCTTTTTCCGGTTGAAAAAAAAACGACGTGAATAACGTTGATATTTGCCTAATCAAGACACACACACTAGTGTGTCGCCCGCCAAAATAAAACGATTAACATCCAGATAAAATATATATATATATATATGATCACGGCGACCACTAGACACGTCAGCAAATCGGTTCTGTATAAAAGAAACGGAGCAAGCATGTAAAATCAGGTAGCTGTCAGGCCAACCAATCAGCTGGTCTCTTCGACTCCTGCTAGGTCTCCTAGTTAAGGGGATTTTTGGATATCAAGTTAGGGGGATTTTTGGCTGTAGGCACAATTCTGGTTAGGCCTTTGGTAGGCACAATTTTGGTTAGGCCACTTTAGCCTAAATGTTTCCCAACCAAAACCAAGTCTCTTTTTCTAACCCTAACTTACGCCTAAAGTTCCCCAGCTTTAAGAGTTTTGCTCCCGTCTAATTTGCTTGCTCTCCTACTTTGTTATTTTTTTTTGTCACACCAGCTTAGCACACCTGACTAGCTGGTCTAATGATTTGTAGTTTATAACCAATGATTGTTCATTAAACATTGTCATTTGCCCTCCGTTTCTCAATGCTATTATTGAAGTGAAACAGTTCAGGCTATTCGTCCACCAGGCCTATTCGCACATTTAGTTTTCACAGCCTGCCTCTTGAGAATTTCGTGTACAGTTTCAGGTCTGTGATCATTAGCTAGTTACCATGTGCTTTACACTATTGATCTGCTCACACACAGTTCAGTGAAATGTAATATTTTGAATGCTTGCCTTCACTCAGGTATCGAAAGTTAGCCTTGTTTTTCAGCACTCACATAAAGTCAAGTTTGTAATTTGTCTTGAAATCATACGATTACCTCCAGTGATTGCACAAGTTTTAACAGCTCTACAGAATACAGTACTCCAAGATATTGCAAGTAACGGAAAGAAGGACCTAAAATAATTTATGTAGCACTTTAATTTGAAGTAAGATACGAGCGACAGTTTATCTCCATTAAACATGTAATTTTCCTTATTAGGAGTTTTTATCAACAGTGCTAGTTCACTCCACCAAAACTATGGATGACTTTAAGAAAAGGCAAGATGTTATTTTCTGCAAAGAAACATGTTTTGCTGATGCTCCTGAAGTACGATTGTTGTGCTGATGTTTGCTCAACTGATAAACTGTAGCTCGTATCTTACTTCAAATTAAAGTGCTACATAAATTACTTTACGTCCTTCTGTCAATTACTTGCAAGACCTTGGAGTACTGTGTTCTGTATAGCTGTTAAAACTGATGATCAGCTGCACCGTAAGGTATGGGTGCATGACAAAAGAACTGTGTTTCACTTTTAAAAGAGGAATATCGCACAGCATCTGTAGACAGGAACTGAAATTGTATACGAGATATAGATCCACACGTAAAACACTGTCGATCAGACATTTCTTCTTAGTGTACTTTTGATGGCTTCCAAAACTAATGGTCGAGTTTAGTCTGCTCTCTCTCTCTTTCTCTCTTGAATAGTATGTATTTATTGCTGGGGCAAGGGGGCAGAGGAAATTGGAGGTCATGAATTTATTGAACCCTTTCAGGGGGGGGGGGGGGGCAAGGGGGGGTCATACATTTTTCCGGTCCTGTGAAGGGGGAGGTCAAAAACACAGCCAAACTGGAAGATGAATTCATTTTTGGAAAACAAAAATTGCACTTTCAGCACTCAAACTTGTAGAAAAAACTTGGCACCTCGTTTCTCGGTTTCTGGTTTTCAGCAGCTGACTATGTTATGGGATGTGGGCCTACAATCAAACATTATGTTCATCATACTTACTGTATGAATCTCAACAAGAGATGGGTGTAAGGAACATATTTATGTTCTAATATGTTTTTTTGTTAAAAACGAGGCACGTATCCTTACAACTAATGATAAGTGTCGGTGTGGAGAGCTACTTATATAACTTGGCTACAGGACATCATCTGCCAACAGTTTCAATAAGTAAACGAAAAACGCATTTTTTGGGGAGGGGTCCATTATTTTTGGACCTTGAGTGAGGGTGGGGTAGACTTCTTTCAGGGTCTCGAAGGGGAAGGTTACAGAAAATTTGCTGATCACATTTTCCGTTTCGTCCCCTCCCCCTCCAAACCCTGCTGTAAATAATGACGGCTCCATTAGTTTTAACTTATAACCAGGTTAGACTATTCTTCAACGTTTCTTAATGTACCGTGAGATTTCTTTCATTCTGAAGATACAATTAAAAAGAAACTTCTGTTGATCTCGTGAATTTCAAATCTTAGATCGTTATCCGGTGTTCTAGATCACTTTTGAATATTGCTTACTTCAAGCCATTAATTTAATGGGCGCGTAGGTAAGACCCTCTGTGTTATAGTAGCCAGCAGTGGCCAACAATTCAGTGACATGATATGGAAACATCTGCACAAGGGCAGATGTTACCAACCAGAACTTTGAACCTGTTGCTAGGGAAGTGACGTTTTTTCACCTGAAAGTTACTTCCTCACTAGCTGCCGACGGGAAGGTTGGCCTAACTTTTAGACCTAATAATTATAACGTGATGTAAACTTTAAAACTATTGTGTTCCTGAAACGGGAATAAATCCCGTGTTTACATAGGTAATGTCTTGCAGTTACTTATTAGGGCAATGGTCAAGCATTAGGGTGTTCCAAAAAAAAACTTGAAAAAAAAAACTTTTTTCCCTGGCCATTTTCCCATTTCACTTGTCAATGTGAATTGCAACAAAAAATTGCACGCCATTTGAGGCATTCTAAGCCTTGCCGCCAAGTTTTGAGTGTTAATACTCGTAAAGTCCTTATACAATGTAGTACATGTATACAATATAACATATACGTGCAGGTGTATAAGTTGTATTTAAAGCTGTGATAAAATTCATTGATTTAAGCCTTTTCTTTTTTTTCAGTCTAGTGTCTAACTTCTCAGTATCACCTGTCCACCACTTCACCAACAAATTAAGGCAAAAACTGCAGAAACCCGCGTCATACGTCATAAAACTTAAGTGTGGCTGCTTGGGAACGTGATTGAAGAACTCCTACTTTTCGAATACCAACCCAAGGACATGTACTGAGAAATTTATTTTACCTGAACTATGATCCAATTAAACATGAAGAATTTTGTAACTTTAATGGTGCAGTAGCAGAGAAAGTTCTTGTGCAAGAACAATGAGAGAAAGCTGGGATTGACACTCGGCGCAAGGATAAGGTGAAAGCAAAAGTCCTAGATCTCTATGGTCACGGCCAGATTGCACAAAAGCAAAGGTTAAGAGTCAAATGAGCAGAAGGATCAGTCATTCATTGAAGACATGGCTGATTATTTCTTTACTTCACTTCAAAATGCTCAGCGGAAGATTGAGTCAACAAAACCACAGGAATGAAGATGCGAGATTTTTTCAAGCTTTGAAGAAAGGAACAAAAGTCTTAATGGGCACAGAAGTAGTGAAGAGGTTCCATCGGGACAGTTTGAAATTACTCAGAAAAAAATTAAGAAGAAACGCAGAAAACCTGAAGGACTCAATCTTCCGTTGAGTATTTTGAAGTGCAATAAACAAATATTTAGTCATATCTTCAATGAATGATTGTTTCTTTTGCTCATTTGACTCTTTCCCATTGCTTTTTTGGACAAGACGGCAGGGACCATAGAGTTCTAGAAGTTTTTCTTTCACCTTATCCTTGCGCCCAGTTTCAATCCCTGTCTTTTCCGATTGTTTTGCACATCCACAAGTACTTTCTCTGCTACTGCGCCATTAAAATTACGAAACTTTTCATGTTTTATTAGGCCATCTTTCAGGTAAAAAAATATCTCAGCACATCTCTTGCGTTGGTATTCGAAAAGTATAGGGAGTTCCTAAGTAGCCACACATGACATAGGACAGGGGTTTCTGCTATTTTTGCTATTATTTGCCAGAGATGTGGTGAAATGGTGATACTATTTAGCAGTCAGAAACTAGCCTCTGAAAAAAGGAAAAGGCTTTAATCAATAATTCATAGCTTTATAAAGCACATATACCTTCGTATATGTGTTACATTATATACGTGTACTACGTTGTATAAGGACTTTACCTATATTAACACTCAAAACCTGGCGACAAGGCTTAGAATGCCTCAAATGACGTGAAACTTTTATGTAGAACTCACATTGACAAGTGAAATGGGAAAATGGCCAGGGAGAAAGTTTTTTTGAAAAAGGTTTTTTTGGGAGCATCCTAGTAAGCATTCACGATCCCCTTTCTAGGACCTCTGTCAATTGGTAGCCAGAGCATCGGAAAAATGTTTTAAAAATAAAACCAAGCTTACTCAAATTGAGTATAACAAGCCAGAAATATGCCCCAAACTGTCAGTCATTCAAATTTCAAAAGAATAGGCCCAAACAGGGATTACAGTTTTAAAGACTAACTATTTGAAATTTATTTTTCTTGTTTCTTGAAAATTTCATATGCTGCTCATCGAGAATTTTCGCCTACACCGAATTTAGCAAGACTGAGAAGATGAAAGCAGACGTTACCAAGCAGTACAGAAAAAGCCAGCCAGCTTCAAGGAGCTTTTTTTGCAGGCAACAGACAGAAAAAGATGGCAGCAAATTTAGAGTAGTCATGCTGAACTGTAACAGCACATAAAAAGGTAAATAGCGATTTCTATATAATTAAAAAAGATTTAGAGAATAGGAAAGCAAAGGGTTTTGATCAAGTGTTAAGAATAAGGCGATGTGTGACATCAGCAAGATGGCGACGAATATTCAACATTTACAGCTTTTCGGTGGCACCAATTGGTCAGCAAGAGTTAATGCGACATCAAGGAAAGTGGGAACTAATAATGATAGGCAAGGTAAAACCAACCGTTGCGGCAGATTTGTTAAAATGGAAAGCCGTCAATGAAAAAGCCATGGGTTTACTGACGTTATCCGTAGATGTTATGGTAATTCAAATTCCGAAAACTCTGAATACTGCAAAAGGGTATCTGGGACCATTTAAAGGCAAGGTACGAACCGTCAAGTGTACTAAACTATATTGCATTACTTACAAAATGAAGAAAAACGGAATCCATGAGTGTGGCTGAATATTTGGGTGTGTTAGGCACTATTTTTCAGCAGATCAGCGATACTCGACGAGTGCTTGATGACGAGGAACCAGCATGCTACATCATATTAGGTTTGCCTAATTCGTTTGATACCCTTATAACAAGTTTACTAGCACCACTAAAATATGGTGAAAAATTTAAATCTGCTGACTTGGAACATTTGCTGATTATGTACGAGAGTAAAAATCAAGTGTTTACTTATCCCCGTACTCTTACAGAATCACAAGCAAACCTGGCAAGGCCCGTATGTCCTGGACAAGCCATTTCCAGTATAGTCTGCTGGCATTGCCGAGGTATTGTACATAGAGCCAATACGTGTAGTTCAGACCTTATCAATGCCTACCTGCTCAACCGAACCTAAATCAAGTCTAGCATAAAAAAGCAAAAGGGAATTTTCGTGCCCGTCGACCCTGGAGAGGATCCAATGGGCGTGGCCGGAGTAGTTCCGCAAGAGGAAAAACTAACCTAAGCTGCGTAAAATATAGCAAGATCCAACAGATAAAAGCGTTAGCTTCTTATAGTGGGTGGAATCTAAATGAGGCACTAATGCTCGATTCTGGGACAGTAAAACATTGCATTTCAAACAGAAATTGGTTTAATGAACTGAAACAGATAGAGACCAAGTCGGTCAAGTGTGCCACCAAAATGAACACAGTTCAAACTAATCTAGCAGACAGCATATCCATACAAAAAGATAAAAGTGTACTAACGTTAAAAATCTCTCCGTTTTTATCAAAGTTTGACGTAAATTTACTTTCAGTTGGGCAAGCAATGACAAATGGTTTTAAGCTGGTATTTGATAAAAATAAGTGAAGTTTTTCACAAGCCAACAAACTCTTGGATATTTACCGCACAATGCGTATGTAGTTTATTTTTCGTTTTCAAGTTTAAAATACTACGTCTGAATTATACAAATACAACTAGGCCTTTAAATGAAAGTGATATTTCAGTAAGTGTCAATACACAACGTAACTCAGCATCGTGAAAACCTGCAAAACAGTCTAGACTGGACAATAATGTACAAGAAGGACAGGTGCCCCCAGTTTTAATTACATGTCGTCTACCAGTCAAAATTGTGTATCTCAAAAAACAACAAAATGAGAAAAAAGAAAAAAACTGTTTAATTTTGTTAGTTTTCATCATACTGTTCACTGGTTATGTTGATATTACTTTAAAGGTAGTATGAATAAATGGTCGATAACTGTTTTATATTCTGGCTACTGTACTAATTAGTACCTGAGTTACACGCTTTTGAAATTAAAAAATGTTCAGTTCCACAGAATTGAAAGTAAAAAGCTGGAGATACAAGGTTTTGCATTGGTAGTGTTTTCTTTATAAATGCGGCAAGTTGTCATAAAAATGATGGTACTCTGCATTTTTTCAGTACCTGGAGGTGTTGATACTTAGTGGCTTTAATTTTGGGACGATTTTTGTATAATGATTTCACTTCAGCTTCAATGTTGATTGGCTTGGCTCTGCGTGGGAGTGGTGACCACTCATCTGAATGGACCAACTTGAAGTACATTACACCTGCTGGTGTGTACTTCAATGCTCGTAAATCCACAACTACAGGGTCTCCAGCTGTGTTTCCAGGCCTAATGGAATTGTAGTAGTCAAGTTCGTCATAGTTTTTAAAGAATTTATGATCACAGTGAACAACCTTGTATGGTTGCTTAGGCCGCACTTCTTTGCACATCTGTGCATACCTTGCAGGAGTACAAATTTCCTTGTTTTTCTTCTTTTGCTCGATAGTGGAATGGACACTATCACACTCCATCTGGGTGCGACCCTTCTCCAAATATTTCTGGTAAATTACTACATTGTTTTTTACTGCAAAATGTATTAAAGCATTCGACAGTGCGGCGTTCCTATTCTGATAATTGCACCCATCGCTGAACAGAACTATATTTCTCGGTCAAGACTAAGGGTTGTTAGAAAGTCGATAATACACGAAGCAAAAACACTGGCAACAAGCTCCCCATCTCCTTCATGCCATACATAGCAAACAACATGATGAGTGTCCAAATTGTAAATTGTGAAATTGTCACACGCTAGTTTGGTCTTGAAATACACTGCACTAGCTAGTAGCTGTGGAATCATTTGCATAGTGAAGGTATGCTTCAATTTATTTGTGCATGCTTTCTTATCTTTAGTTTTCTCAACTCGTGCTTCCTCTTTACGTTTTGATGCAGGTCGTAAATTTCTTGAGGAACATTTTTCGTTTCGTAGCCACAACAAACATCGCACTTGTCTTTTTTTGGGTGTGAATAGTCCCAAGTTTAATCGGTGAAATTCCTCTGTAAGGACATTTTTTCAGGCTACAGGTTTTTGTTTGGTAGTACAGTCTTCTTTGTAGATTCGATAAAGGTGGCTGTAGGATTCTATAATTGGTTCCAAGTAAGACTTCTCAGTAGATGAGTGGCAATAGTGTGTAGGCATTGTTGGAAGGCTTTTAAGAAAGTCTACAGCAGATCTGCGGGCTTCAATGTTTGACGCCTTTGCTCTCGTTGGTGTGAATCGGCCTTGAGCAGTTCCATGCATGCCAGATTTACTTTTTCCCACCCACTCCAGTACAGTCACATTTTTTTAATTTAGTGTAGCTAAGAACATCTTTTGACACACTTGCTTTTTACAATAATTTTTCTTTAAGTGATAAGTAAGAGTCGAGTTAAGCCGAGATTGGCCGGCGGTAGTTTTTTGTATCACAGGAGAACGATCAATTAAAGTTGAAACGTAAACCTTACGTTGCTCCCAGTCCATTTTAGACCAAAACGTTTTAAAGATCGTCAAACGTTCCTCTTCACTGAATTCGCTACAGTTTCTTTTTTTGCTCTTTTGGCAAAATGCTGATGTACACGTTTCCCCCATTGTACGTGCAGGTTTTGGGACGTTTTGTTTTTAGGCGCCAGGCTCATCCTTTTTTTACACCCTCATACTCAGATCCTTTCATTCTAAAAATTTTATTTTTTTGTCGCTTAAAAATTTAAATTTTTTTAAGTTGATCTTAACTTAACCTTTTCGTGCCCTTTTTCGTTTTCTGCTGGTGCTGCCTTCTCCCTGACTACCCTCATCTTGATGAACAATCTCCATTTCAGGTAGCACGACATCATTATTATTTAATACAAGTTGGGAACCACCTGGTTCCCTTTCTTGAGATTGATTCTGTAAAGCCTGTTCATTAGTTTCACTGTTTAGTGAGTGTGCAGCTTGCCTGTTAATTTGTTCCTCAGTTTCAGACTCCTCCGATGAGCTACAGTCACTGTAGGACTGACGTGTTGAAGGATTGCTTTCTGCTGACGAGACTTCACTATTAATTTCCTCATTATTTGGCTGCATTCGCAATCTGTGCCTAAAAGTCCTTTTCTTAGGTTTATTGGAGGGAAGTACATTTATTAAGTCTTCGATGTCCATTAAAGGGTTTGTAATTTGGCTATTGCTGGCTGTTTCTGTGACTGCAGCCATGGAAATTTCAGTTGTGGTCGTGGTAGCTCTCGATTCTATCGATATCGGTGGGGGCACTTGCATTAATGATGCTTTTTCAGTAGCAACTTTCTGTTTTGACATCTCGACTATCCTCTTACCTCTAGACAACATGATGTGATAATCCTAAAAACAATGTAAAATAGTTTAACACAATAAAGTATGACCAAGACGTTAAGTACAAAACCATGTATCTCAACAATTTGTGACCGGAAAGTTAACTTCAAAAATGTGTATCTCACCGTAAATTTTTGAAATTCCTTTTTACTTTTTTTTTCATTTTACTCTTTAAAACAAATTACCACAATTAACACAAAGGCTGTATTAAATTATCTAAGCAATAATATCTAACCTACCTACTGCTGTGATGCAGAACAACGCCGATCAAGGGATAAGCAATTTTCAGCTTGTCACCTAGCAGTCAGCCATATTGGAATTGGCTGAGATACACCGTTTTGAGGGCAAAATTGCTAGCCAATTGGAATACACTATTTTGCCACGTGACTGCTTTGAGGGCTTCCCATTGGCTGTCGAGTTACAAGTTTTTGAAGGAAGATGGGCATTCATATGGACACCTCAATAAATGTAAAAGTAAAAAATGGCAAAAAATTGAGACACACTATTTTGACTGGTAGACGACGATATACTAAAACTCAAAACTTACTTACTGCAAATGTTTTGTCGGGTAACACTCTTTCGAGGCACAATCGTTTCATGTACTTTGCTCCCTCATCGTTGAGAAAATTAGCCCAGAGTAGATAATTAAGAGGTTTCACTACACAGAAGTCACTTATGCTTAAGAAAAGTGCTTACAGTAATTGCCTTAAAGCAAACGCTAAGTGCAGGCCCTTTACTACTGTCAATCAGACACGCGCTAGTTAGCACTGAGGTATTGTTCTTTGCAACATTTACTGACGATTACTCAATATACGTGACCATTGTTTTTATAAAAACGAAAGATGAGTTATATGGGCACTTCACAAATTACGTCACGATGGCTGAAGCGCAAACTGGTTGCAAATTAAAAGTTTTTCGCAGTGTCCATGGTTCTGAGTACCAGAACTCCAAGATGCTGTCCTTCATGAATGCATAAGGGGTCAAACACGAGTACAGCCCCCCCCCCCACTCCATTAGCTCAAATGGAACAGCAGAGACTTAACCTCTCTATAATGAACTTAGTAAGAAGCACCTCATTTTAACGAAGTTACCATTACGTTTTTGTGCAGAAATGGTAAACACAGCAGCATATATTAAAAATCACTACACAAATACGAGAAATTAGTTGGTTACACCAAGACAATTATGGTTTAATCTTGACTATAAACCAATGGTGAAATATTTTCGTAGCATTGGACGTTTGTGTATTGCATTAAAAGCACCCAAGTAACAATCAAAGTTGCAACCAAGAGGAATTGCGTGTATAATGCTGGGATATGATCTGGATTCCCGTACATATAGACTATACAACACTGAAAGTCGTGTGATAATAGTAAACCGACACGTCACGTTTCAAGAACACGTTATGGGTTCTCAACGCTTAAATGGAAAACCTAGTGAAATTCAGATGGAGTTACTCGATTCAGTATTTTAGGCTCTGGAACCGCCTATGGAGACCCCTTAGTTCATGGGAAGCTACCCCAGCAACTGTACAACCTGGATCACTTACAAGAGGAGTCCACCTCCCCGGGCCATCTACCCCAGTAGTAGGACAACCCAAGCAACCCGGTAGTAATGGAGCCCTCCATTCAGGGTCAACAACCCCAGTGGTTAATTGGCAAAAGTCAGCAAGGAGCTCAATCGTTAAGGACAGAAGCCCCAAATGAGGTACAACCTGGATCTATACCCCAGAACACTGATGCTTCCAGGCCATCAATCCAACCTATGAGAAATGAGTCTACGATTTTAGGAGCTCAGCCTCCAATGTCATCCGAACTTGAACCTTCTAAGTCACCACCTTTAACTCGCAGCATATCCAAGTCCCAAAAGATTAATGTTCCTGAACTCTTTCCTTGGCTACTGTTGGGAAGGAATAAGCATCCAGATGGACAACTCAACGATACTGAGCCTGAAATAAATGAACATTTAGCCTTACTTCTGGCCAATCCAGTTGAACCCAACACCGTTCAAGAGGCGCTTTTGGGACCTCATGCCAACTTGTGTAAAGTCACGCTTAATAATGAATATGGCGCACTAGTGGCTAATCATACCTAGGACATAGTGGACTTACTACTAGGTGCACACTGCATAGGACGTAAATAGGTCCTAAAGATTAAGAAGATTGGGTCGGGGGAAGTGAAGCATTATGAGAAAGACTGGTGTCGTAGGGCTTCACACAAAAATATGGCATCGAATATTTCTATACTTCTATACTTACAGTCCAACTGCCAGCCTACCCACAATACGACTCCTCAAACCAGTGTGCATCGAGTTGATTTGGCTAATATACTTCATGTCTGTTTTGCCTACGATGTACTGGTGTCAAGGGGGAGTTTGTTGGAAGACAGAAGAGCATTCTTAAGGCCCACTGTGGTAGCAGCCAGCAGTGGCCAATAGTTCAGTGCCAGGATGTGAAAACATGTGCACATGGGCAGATGTCCACAACCAGAACTTTGAATCTGTTGCTAGAGAAGTAACGTTTTTCTGCCTTGAAGTTACTTCCTCACTAGCTGCCGACCTAACTTTTAGACCTAATAATTAGAACGTAATGTAAACTTTAAAACTGTTGTGTTCCTGAAACTGGAATAAAGTCCATGTTTAGATTGGTAATGTCTTGCAGTTACTTATTAGGGCAATGGGTAAGCATTCATGATCCCCTTTCTAGGACCTCTGTCACTATCCAACTTGCAAAGTTACAGAACTTCAAAGCTGCTTCAGGCTTTACAATAAATAAAATTAAACGATTTATCTTTCTTGTTTGCGTCATTCGGTAAAAAAAAAGAATCTTTCAGCTCCTTTAATTGGTTTGAATTCTGGTGTACAACCATGAGTGACTAGTTTGTCGCACGTTTTGTTCGTTGAAATGGCTGAAGCACACAAATTCCTCCACAATTATCAAGAAGACTGAACAATAGAAGCATACAATTCTCGTCAGCAAATGGACACTGGTTGGGATCCATTGGCAGCACCAAGACGAACAGGATTAAACAGTATGATTTTATCCATTGGGATCCATTGAAGTAAACGATACTTAAGTAGAAACGAAGATGTTTATTTTCTCATAATTCACTTAACAATTATGTGCCTCAACAACACAGCCAATGTCATCAGTACGACAATGAAAACAATACTGTCAGTCAGTTTTAGGACATGTTGTGAAACTATTTACTGATTTACCATTGGATGTCATGTAAAGAATTGAGATCAGAACTTTGCCAGCCAGGCATTGTATCAATAGTAGTAAAGGAACTGGTAGAAAACACGCCCTTTTGAACAGTCCCCATGTTCCCCTGCTGCCGCTCCTTCCTTTATGCAGATGGGGGTTCCTAATATTTTTTGCAGTTTTTTTTAAGTGTCAATGTGTCGGTGTGTAACTTTCTCGTTGCGTCCTCTCTTCTTATATGAATATTTTGCAGGGTTTTCCCACCAGGAAGTGGGTCGGTCATCGGCCTATTTGTTTACAAGTGAAAGTTGTACAAACCTTGAGCGCTACTGATGACTAGTGAAACAGCTTCTGGCGAGTAACCACCGCTTTCGGCTACATTCTCAGGAAGAAGGGTAGCCAGAAAAACTGATTTGTACATCACTAAAAGTTAACGGAATTTCATTTCTGAATTAATGTTCCCAAATTATGCTATTCACTCGTGTGCCTAACCTACCTAACCTAGTCTAACTATTCTAAACTAACTGACAATAACAACAAAAGCAATAGTTTGTACAAATATTAAGTGACTTTAGTGGCAGGATATGCCAACAGAAAACGTCTAATCTAAACAGACGGCCATGATTTAAAGTGGCCGACTGAGGTGTGCCAGGAAAAACTAAAAGATGCGTTTATTTACGTTGTGCGTACGTTGGCCGAAAAATAGAGAGATTAACCCATATGATTTTTGTTCATGCATAACGTAGGTATTTTTTACAAAACAATAAGCCTTCATATTTATTAACTGAACTTAAAGTGACATTAAAAATAAATTCATGAGGTGTATGACATTACAGATTGTCATATGGATTTATACCAAAGTCAGGGGTTTCTGGTGTAAATATTCTGACAATTTGCTGTCATAAAATAGTGCCTAACCCAAGATTAAAATCAAGAATTGTAAAAAAACACGCTTGAAAAACGCGGCAGTAGCCAATTTATTGTATAGTCGGCACCTACTATTAGCGTGAGTATTCCATCGTGTAACTAATTTTGAACCAAACAGTTTTAATTAACAACATATTTAGACTCTGAATGGTGTATTTGCGTACATACCACTCAACTGAACCGAAAATACATTGCCAGCTTGTAATAATTTGTAGAAAAAAATCGGCACCTTTACTTTCAGTTTACCTATTATTGCTACCTGGAAACCTAGCTACAAAATTAACTAATTCGAATGTTTACTAAGTATAGAATCCAAAAACCTTATTCTAAAACCTAAGTTTAAGATTAGGTCTTACCCTAAAACTCATAGTAAGCCTTGTTAATGTATAAAATATATAAAAAAAACGTTCATCTTACCTGCTCTTAGAGTTCAACCGTCCCGTGCGAAAACTTTTATCCAAATGGCAAATACGGATGTGGAAACTGGTTTTATAGGGATCAGATGGCCAGCTAAAAATGAAATCCCGTCTGAACCGTTTTGAAATTTCAAAAACAACTTTTACTTTTTGGGTTAAGAAGGTCACCCAAACAGTATATAAACTAGGATTTTCTGTGGTTTAAACCAGTGTTCCCCACACGGTTGAGGGTGCACTAACCCTTCCCTAGCCCTCTTGACCTAACTAAGTACTCAAGGGGGTCAGAACACCAAGTAGGTATTCTTTTTAACCAACACAAGCGCTTCCCTAGCCGAATCAGATAACTAAGAAGTAAATCTGGTCAGGAAGCCAAGTAGGGCCTTTTTAACAAAAGTATTTCCCTAGCTAAATTGACCTATATACTCAGTTTTAGTCAGGAAAGCAGCCATAGGTTTTTCTTTTTAACTAACACAAGTGCTTTTATAGTTTATCAAGAGGTAAGTGCTGTCATTTAATTGTAACACGTTATTATTTTTTATGGTAGTTTTTAGTATTTTCAAAGTAATGATGCTACCTTGAAAGTCCTTGAAAGTTCTTGAATTTGTTTAGAAAAACTGCCAGGCCTTGAATTCCTTGAAATTGTTAGCTATGTCCTTGAAAGGCCTAGAATTAATTTTTTTTCATCTTAATTAAAAATAATCCCCCTAACCTAACTTACAACACGAAAAAAGCCAGAAAGCAGTTTTTCCACCTTTTTTTACCCTTGGAATTTTCCCTTGTTTTTTTTTTCCGATCATGTTTAATGCCAGAACATTTTTATTGTTTATTGAGCTGTTGTTGGCTCTTCACTGGTAAATCTAGAACTTATTTGAGTAAGCTTGTTGGTTAACAAAGGTTCTTAAAAAACAGCATTGGTGTTAGAATAGTCCTTGAAAAATGACACCAGTTTTGGAAAAAGTCATTGAAAGTGCTTGAATTTCTTGTGCGAAACCCAGTTCTTAGGTGTATTGTATTATGTACAGGAATGTGACTGCCTTTCTTCCAAAATGTAGGAAAGGACTAAAAAACTATTTTTAAATTGTTTTTTATGTAAAAAGTAACTTACAAGTATGTAATGCATTTTTGAGGTGCTTACAAAACTTGGAAATCAGGCTTTCCGCGTAAGAAATACATCACTGCTAGATGGAAGATTGGGGGTGTTTGTGACTTTGCATGTTATGTTAAAAGTAATGGTTGACATGTAAAGTCAGTTGCCTTGATTCGAATTTCAGACAGGTGAGCTAGTTTTTCATAGAGGGAAAACGGGGAGGGGAAAATATGTTAATAACTTTACATGTTATGTTAAAACTAATGATTAACATGTAAAGTCAGTTGCAGTGATTCGAATTTCAGACATGTAAACCACTTTTTCCTAGACCAGTTGCAGGCATGTGACTGCCTTTCTTCAAAATGTTGGAAAATACCCAAAACTGCATTTTAATATTTTTTTTATGTAAAAAGCAATTTACAAGTATTTTATTGTATTTTGAGGTGGTTACAACACTCGGAAATTAGGGTTTCTGTAGAAGAAATACATCCCTGATTGTGTGGCTACCATCAAGCTCGCATTTTTACATTAACTGCTCATATATCGTGAACTTAATAAGCTGTTTCGTTATTTATTCCACCTAACCCTAAATTTAGATAACTGTTTTTTGGTGGTCAGTTATAATTTGTCTTTGCCGAATTTATGCTGAAATTTCAATCATCTCGTTTCGATACAGTTCGTGGCTAGCCAGAGTGGTCTTATACAAAAGCCTGAGTCTCTTTATCAGGTCATTAGAATTTTCGTAATATTTATAATCCACCCTGCTACCCACTTTTTTAACCAAGCCAGTCCCTTGTTTCTTGAGGTCCTCCCAAATAAAAGCGATAACAGACCTGTACTTGGCGCTCAAATTAGATTTTGGTTAATTTTTTAGTTCTTTGTAAATTAGCATTCCACAACCTGCGCTTCCCTACGTTCTGTTGGTTTTTGACAACTATGTAACTCGCAAAGATTTTACCCATTTTATTACCAAAGGTCAGTTCACCTTTTTTCTTATCATACTATAGCCCAAATACGGGGTCAGTGTCTTCGGGATTTTTGAAAAATTTTACCAAGAAATAGTTACGAGTGTCTCCAATATTCAGACCAGGTAAAAATCTAACGAGGGACATTAGTGTGGTGATGTTGGGAAGCTCAGGTGGAGTGGAAATGCGTCTAGTTTGCACCACGAAATATGAAGGGGTCAGTTTAGGAACGGTGCTCGTAGTTACGTATTCAGTTTTGGAGTCGGGAGGAATTCGCATTATAGGAGATACAGCCGGACTTGAATATTGGGCGAGGCTATAATCGAGGGTTAAGACATCTTGAGGTTTATCTATATTCCTTTTTTGAATATTTAAAAAAATGGGGGAGGGGAGCAATCTATCGAATAAATTGATTCGAAGCAATTCATTAAAGACCCAGTTTGTGAGAATAAGCGGTGCAATAACTGAGAAATAAAAAGAAAACATGACTGCTATAGTTGGAACTCGAACACATAACAACCGCTTACTAAGTCGGGAATATTAATAGTACGTGGATGTTCTGGGTTCTAATTCCTGTTGGTACAGTTGTGTTTTCTTTTTCTTTTAGGTTGTTGCATCTCGAATTCTCACAAACCCAGTCTTTTAATGCACGTAGTTTTGTTTCATTCTTTAGTCTGTCAATGCGTGCTTTTTATTTGGGAGGGAGACATGAGAATTAGCTGATTTCAGCTTTTTTTGCTGTGGGTCATTTTCAGGGAGTTTCTAGTTTTTTTGGTACTTCTGACTTCAGTTTTTGAACTTAGATCAGGTTTTCCATTCAAATTTAAGTGAATCTTAAAGCCAACCTTAATACAACCTTAAAATGTTCAGTTATTTTCAGAAAAATCCATCGTAATCCTTTTTTTTTTCTAAAAAATCCCTTTTCACCCTCTCCCCCCCCCCCCCTCCACCCCCGGGGGGGGGGGCATTTGTATATTCAAAAAAAGATGTCTGTTTATAAGTTTGGATAATCGTTGAACAGGATGATAGGGGAAGGGGTAAAGTGGTGGAGTCGGTTCAAGAGGACAGCCCGGGCTAGGGTACATGTTGACACGCGAAAGCAACTACGATATGCAAAATAAGCCTTTAACCAAAGTAGGAGCAGGTATAAACTCTGAAGACGCGGTAAATTATTCTCAGGTCGATACTCTGAAAATGGAAATTCAGAAACTTAAAACCGACTTACCTCCTGCTATTACTCATCTCAAGAATGAGTTAGTTTCCGTCGTTTCTAGCATCAAACAAAATGCGTTATACTTAGGTGAAGATGACAGGAATTTTTAGGTGAAGAAGAAACAAATTATGGACTTAACTTTCCCCGGCACGCTGCTGACGCGGCAACAAAAGTATACGTTGACAGAAATTGCTTATTACAAGATGACCGGGATGACACTCAATGCAACACATAAGCAGACTAGAAATTTAAGTGATCCTACTTTCGCGAATGATGCTGTTGCTAAGGTATTCGTCGACAATAATTGCTTGTTACAAGACGATCAGAAATAGTACTTTAATGCCGCGAGCAAACACATTAGAAACCTAAGCAAACCAACTTTGCCGAGTGATGCAACTACGAAGAAATTTGTGCATGAAAACAGTTTCATGCTGATCAGTTTCAGCATGATAAGCCCTTTGGGAAAAGCAAGCGATTGGTTCATTAATTCTGGTCGTCTCTCAAGCTTCGTGTGCACAAGTTCAGGTTTATTTCATAAAGCAATTTTATACTGCAACGAGCCAAGCGTTGCACTAATTGCTAAATGTAAAATAGGTACGAGAGCCCTCTACATTACGAAACTAAAGGACGAGCATTCGATAGTTACTGTTTTCGAAATTCCTTACGTAATAGAAAAAAATTTGCCCATCACGGTAGAGGCATTCTAAGAGGTTCGCGTAGAAGACGTTTATTTCCAGTTAGATTTGCACGTAACTTTTCAGTAGATGACTCGTCTCATCCTATCTAAAACAGCTTTGTAAATACGTGCCTTAGAAAAGGTGCTTAAAAAATAAGCAAAGTTGACTGCACCAAATCTGGTCAAAGTTTTGTACGCGTTCGTAATTGTATTTTATTCCCGGTCCTAAGTAGTTTGCCACAGACCGGGGAGGACCCATGTTGCCAAAACTATCGAAATAACAAGGTTCTCAAGAAACGGTGGAAAAAGCTAGCCAGTAACTTCCATCTCCATCGTGGAAATCTTCCAAGTTTACAATTCCATTTTCACCAGTTTGCCAAAGTTTTAAGGGTAGCGTGACTTTACTAAAAGTAACTCTAAATTTTGGAATTTTCATTACTCTAGCCAACCCATTTAAATCAAAGTTTGTTAAACGTTTATTAAAGTCGATTAACCCTTGGGTGGTCTTAAATGAAGACCTCTGCCATACGGCAATTTTTTTTGCTTGTTTTTTTGCTTAATTTTTTTCTTCGAGCCAGAACCTTCTACTTGCTTCTGGTGTTGCCAGAATTTTTGCATCATTCTGTGCCTTTTTTTACGGCAGGTACCACCCCTGCAGTTCCGCCTGCCAATTCTCCAACCCAACTAAAATTAGTCCTAGCAATACCAACGGCAAAAAGCTGCATTTCTTTTTTCGTGATCTTGTTTTGAGCGCTATATCTTTTTTATTATTATTGTTATTATTTAATAAACAACTTCGACTTTACCTCTGACCAACTTTAGATTCATTTTTCTGTCTCCAGTGAGCCGAGCGTGATAAGTAGTGTTAGCTGGTACTGCTGCCGTAAACTTCAGCTTCACTTGTACATCCACTCTTCTTGATTGAATTCTCTCGGACTGTTTGGAGCAAACCAACACCACGAGAAGATAGGCTTTCTTAAACTGAAGCAAGTCGAAACTCAAGTCGTTGGTGTCGTAGCACAGCTGCCTAAATTGCTGCGCCATTCGGTACTAGCCGACGTACTCCAGTAGCATAATTTGCGTTAAAATCGAGAAACGGACATCTTTCTGAATTTAGAGTCACGTGAGCGTCTTGTAGACTGCAGTGATCGAACACCCCAGGGTTATTAACTAAAGAGTCCTGCATTTTAGTTTGAAAAGCTAAAACTATCCACCTAGGTTTTTCAACCACGGAAGCAGTCAGCACGTGCCATGTGAAGCTGGTATTTTGAGGGAGCACGCAGCTATCGTAATGCTAGTGCCTAAATCCTAAATCCACAGTAGCTCCCTTTTTAGGAGCGATTGTAGAGTTTAAGTTTCCTCTCGTCCGAGGCAGTGACATGTAGAACGATCCAGCTGATGCTATTTAGAACGACTTTTCCATTGGCCGCTGCTGCTGCTTTGAAGATGGTGTTCGTTGTCGTTCGTTCGCATGAGTGTGAGTTTAGTTTCGTAGATTAGCTTATCGTAATTTAGCAAAAATCCCATGATGTGTTTCAGAGGGATGGCGAAGGTAAAATTCCCCTTGGAAGTTGTTTTAATGATGATGGATGTGTGTCGCTGTTTGACACCTTAGTTGTCGGTTAGTTCAGCAGCGACTGAAGCCACACTATCCAGCGCCCAGCACTGACCGACCAAAGCTGGTTGATCGGCCAAACCGTAGATGAGCAGTCATTTCATCAGAGTTCCGAACCCCGGAAAATTTAATTCGTTGACTTGTTTATCACCGAGATGGTATTTGATATTAGAAAATAGGAACATCGGGGCATTATTAGTCAACGCGGCTACGTTAGCATTGGCATAAGCCGAGTCATCGTCCTTCAGTAACCTCCCTCTAATCATATAAAGGTTTTTCTACATGCATGCAGATTTCTGAATTTACGTTGTTCAGATTGGTGCCAATAATACGATTGTATTTGTGGTACGTGTAAGACTCGACCTATGAATCGTACACCAAAGGTTCATTGATTTTTAGGTAATCTTCTACTACCCTCATTTTCTGGGTGTTGTTATAAATTTGATGAAAGCTTTGTTTCTAGGCATCAAACTGTTTGTTTTTTATTATTAGAGTTAAAATTAGGAAAGAGTCCTTTCTCTTTTTTCCAAACACAAGCATTTTTATCCTTTTTTTAAATTTAATTTGTAGGTCTCAAACGAAGTCGCACCGTGAGTGTCTCAACATTTAAGACATTGGTCAAGCTCATTGGTCTGCGAATTGAGCCAAACTTTTAAATTTCTGATTAACTTTGTAGTAACTGGACAGTAAATTAAATTATGCGGGACTCTATGATTTTGAAACCGGGTGATGAATTGGGATAAAAGGAATATAAAGTGGGCTGAGTGTTGCTGTTCAGGTACGAATTGCCAATGATATCGACGTGTACGAAGATTGTGTTGATGCTCATAATGTCGACTGCATTTTGACTTTCTCGACTTCTCACGTAGTTGCCTAAGTCAAACCCCAAAACTGGAGTGAAACTCTTGTCACCCAAAATAGATATTCCGTGTTTCGGATCGGAAATTATTAAGTTGGTTCTTAAAATGTTTAGATTCGGAAGAATCGTAATGGCATCCTTGCTGTGTCCATTCGAATCTATCGCTAACTTGAAAAATTTATTCAAATCCTCGATTTCGTACACACCGGGACTTACTACCACATTTTGCCATGAAGCGCCTGCATCTGTAGTGTACTGAATTTCGTTATTTTTTGACGTGATGTGGTGTACGCTGTTATAAGTATCTAAATTAAGCAGAGCCAATTTGTAATTTTTTTCAGAGTCCAAATGAATGGGTATGTTTAGATTAATTTTCACGTCGAGTCTTTGCCGGTGGGAAATATCGAAAAGGAATCCATTATGCCTTTTTTTAAAGAGATGAAAAAAACATTTTACTATAGTAAAAAAGAGCAACCGTAAAGAACTTGAGATGACATATTGCGTCAAATGTAAACGTATGACTCTTAACCAGTCGAAGGCGCCAGTTTCTACAACTTCACGAAACAATACACCGATGGAGATAGTATTTTTCAATGTATGCAGTACAAAAAGAGCTTATTTCGTCAAAGTGGAGAAGGGACTCGTCAACAAAAACATAGATAACTTGCCCGTTGAAATGCATTTACCAGGGTATCAATACTGCGGTCCTGGCCCTCACCTGAAGAAGCGACTGGCACGAGGAGATCCTGGAAAAATAAACTAGATGAATCTTGCAAAAACACAGT
>JAHWFP010174541.1:141168-153912 GCA_023313725.1 Lithobius niger
ATAATGACAACAAAACTCAGTTTCGGAATAGGAAATTAAAAAAATAGATGAACTCTTAAACGAACTTCACAAATCAACGTAGACAAATTTTCCAAGACGGAAGGCGATTGTACTGGGACTAAACGATAAAACCAAATATTTGCTTAGAGAAGTGAAACTCGTGGTGCGTGGGTGAGACGCATACTTGATGGCTTTCTCTTTTGTCGCTGCTATCAAGACGTTGTTTCTCTTGCGCTTGTTCTCTATCGTCTTACCAAAAATCGAATTATTTACCAGTTTGTAGAGATTTTTGTCAAAATTGTTAGTAGCCGCTTGCCGTTTCTCGTTATTAAACTCAATGTAAGATTTCAGCCAATTGGCTTGCTTAAAACTGATTGCTGTGGGTATTTTCTTGAGAACCATGCCGAGAGAAAGGTAGTATTTCAAATTCCTATAGTGCACCACATACTTTTTCTTTGAGAAAAGGTTAGTGGTTAGCTTTAGGCCTTTGCTGTATGTTAACCGCAAGTCCTCGATTGCCCAACGGTTGAAAGGAGAAAGTATAGACTTTGTGATTTTCATGTGTTCCGAGGCTAACGGGAAATCATTGTTTGAAGTATGAAGCGTCTCCGGATATTCCAAATCCACTTCCAATATCAAGCCCGTATCACTCTCATCTCTGTAATTATCTAGATTTACATCCTCGAGCCGGTCTTCATGCACCCATTCGTACTCTACAGTTGGTAGATACTCGCACATAACATAACCGTACAAGTTGTTGAAGTCCAATAAAATGATGTAAGAATTTTTTTATCAAGGTCAAAGATAGATGGTATATACGGGTTGTTGGCTTTAGCGTACCTTCTAGCTATAAACGAGACACCACCTCTTATACCCTTTCCCACCATAAGATGCACGTCAATGTTAGTGAAGAGATACAAAGACACTCCCGTCCTCTTGAGCGCTGCGTCCCAAGATAGGGAGGGTGTAGAAATGTAATGGGAGGGTTCCAATCCATAACGTCGCTCTAAAGTTTTTAAAGACATAAGCTAAAAGCCCTACGTCTGTTCACAAACACAGATCGTGGTAATCTTCAAATATTTGTATTTGCCTAAATCCCAAATCTTCATTGCGTGTTGATAAGATTCAGAGCAGATCACTCCCTTCAACAACGAGGCGAATGCCGACATGGGAGGTAAACACTTCTCAAACACCACGTAGGGAAACACACCTTTTTGCTACTTCCACGACTTCCACGGAATCACCTTCGAAAAGCTTGTCCATGATGTTGAGCTATTTAAGTTCGAAGCTAGAGTTTCCAACGATGCCGTCATAAATGCTAGACTATCTATGAAAATAAAACCGGCCAATTCATGCTGCTGATTCTTTCTTTGTTCTTAGCAATGATCCTGACATTATGCAGAGCCTTCAAATCTTTAAACAATTTCAAAGCCTTCACGACAAAATGACTGTCGTACTTTTCGAAATTAACAACCCCTATGTTTTTGTTCAAAGTGTAAGCTTAGTTACACTTGCTGAGCGCGGCACTTCTAAATTCACCTGTGGTCATGGTCCCGTACTTTCCTAAACCCGTGAAATTTTTCTTGAGGAGGGGTAAATTCTCCTTGTTTGCAGCTATGGCACACTGCAGCTTCTTTGGACAACAACCCCTGTCCCTTGGTTAAACGTTTCATTCTTTGCTTGTGAGAATCCACGTTAGCCACGATTTTTTTCTTCTACTCTAATATAGATTCGAAGAAAACTTGCATGCAGTCTACTCCTCTCTACAAGTTTTTGGAAAATACTCCACCTAAGTATTTAACAATCACGTAGGCAAAACTGCAAGCTTGGTGTATGTGGTTAATCTGGTGTATTTATGGTTTCCATCACAACTGGAGACAGGGTGCAGTGCTTCTTCAAATCTCATTGTCAGTCATTGGAAGCTCTCGTTTTTTTCTTCGTCAATCATCGTTCGTCCCTTTCTTTTATCATCTGATACCATCTCTTCATTCGTTGGAAGAGGCCAATGTGAAATCCTTGAGTGAACCGTAGCTTTTGCTAAACGGGAAAATACTTCCAACAAGCTTCGCAGTAATAAATACCTCCAAACGTTATTTTGTCTGGTGTAATCGTTTTTCCCATCGATCGTAGTGTGCCAAAAATCCATCGTAAGAAGAAACGAGTCTTCCATAATCGAGACAAGTAACGTTTAACACGCAAGGCAGATGATTTTCCACTTCTTCTCACGATAAAAACTTAACTTTGCATTTCTTGCTCCAGAACATCGAAAACATGTCGTACTTGGCAGCCATGGTTGATATAAAGATCGAGGGAATTATCCGCGACTTTTATACCCGTTCCCAGGGGTTAATTGTATCAAATGGTCCACGCACTATAAAGTCACACCCCTAATCCGTAAAACTTGTGAAAAATGCTCTCCAAACAACAACACTTTAGAAAACAAAAAACCCTCAAAAATATTCCAATAAGAAGGAGGATGCAACGAGAAAGTTACACGCCGAAAAATGCGCTCACAAACAGCAACACCTAAAAAAACGCCAAAAATATTAGGAACCTACCATCTGCAGAAAGGATGGAATGGGGCAGCAGGGGGGACAGGGGGACTGTTCAAAAGGGCTTGTTTTCCACCAATTCTCTTACTACTGTCAATGCACAGTTTGTTTCGCATGTGAACGTAAAACTTCCCATAATGAAGACGAAGTAAATAGATGCAACTGTTTGCAATATGGATACAGTAATGGTCCTCTCAATGACTTGGCATTGGTCTAATGCAGGTTTATAAAATCAGAGCAGTAGCAGCATACATACTGACATCAATCAAGTAAAGATGGCATTATTCTTACCACTGAAATATTGATACTCGCACAACAAGCGACATTGTGGAATTCAGTTTGTAATAGACAAATTGTCTGCCCCGTTAACAATTATTAGTGGTGTTCCTCAGGGGTTCTGGGATCTTTGCTTTTCGTCATTTACCTAAATGATCTGAAGTGTGTCCTATCACCAACAAACCAGTTTAAGTTCGCTAATGATCTAAAGTTGAGTGGATACTTGGTTGTTCCTGGGGATGACTATTAGTCGCTGAGTGATGGGATTCTTCGAATTGAAGTGAGTATTGGCAGCTGCTGTTATCTATTGGTAAATGTCTTGCTTTCCATATGAATCACAGTGAGACTTTCCATCGGTATTTTTTAAATGACCAAGCCCTCCCTGATGTTTTCGAGGTCTATGACCTTGGAGTACATGTATGCTCTAACCTTAAGCTATCTATCTATTCATTGCTATTTAATTGTCTCCAAGGCTTTCAGATGGCAAGCTATTGTTGAACGTTGTTCCACTTTTGGAAATATAAAGTTGAAAGTCTAGTCTTTTAATGTATTCGTGACACCATTCCTTGAGGTTGCTTGCCCGGGCTGGTCCCCTTACCTTCTGAAAAACATAACACAAGAAAGATTGAGTCAGCCCAGAGAAAATTCATAAAAAGCTTCCAGGCATGTGGAACCTTCCTTACAACTTAAGGATATCATGAACAGCACTTAAATCCCTTGAATTGTGCAGGCTTCGCACCGACCTTCAGTTAAACTACAAAATTGTTAAAGGCCGTTTACCAATTATTGATTAACCATTTTTCAAGCCGTGCCCTTGTAGGGTTACTAGGGGCCACTCCCAAAAACTTGGTGTGGCTTCTGGGACGTTGGATTACAGAATAAACTTCTTCTTGGTCAGGGTGGTCCATCCTTGGAACTCTCTGCCAATGGAGGCAATACAGGCATCTTCAGCCGACCATTTACGTTTCTGTTTCTAAAGTTTCTTGAAGAGACCAGAGTTCGTATCGTGAATAATGCTCGTTCATTCTCAATTTTTTTTTATATGACAAGGACAAATGTTAGCCGTTTCACCCTTCTAGTACCCTACCACCTTTGTATGGTTAAAACTTTCATTATTATTATTATTATTAGTAAATTCTCATTGTTGCATGCAGAAGTGGTGTGAATGGCTGGAGCCATAGACTAGGTGGTATCGGTCAGCCTATTGTGATTGTGAAATGGTAGGCTATATTGTTTCATCCCAACAGGGCATGGCAATGCTACAAGAAGGTGATGAGTCAGTCTTTCTTCTGTGCTACTAATATAGCTCTTTTTTGTTGTTTTTGTGAATCCTGTATTGTCTTCCGATTTCATTCATTTATTGTATTTGATTTCCATTTAGGTACAGCTTCATACTTCTAATATAGTATAGGAAAAACTTACCAGGATTAAATGTTGTGCATATTCCGTACAAAGTATTCACATATGATACAGAAGGGGAATTGGAATGAACCTGAAAATAATAGCAATAAATCAGGAATGGAGTAACACAGCCAAGAACTGAGTAAGCGGCTCACCACCCTTCCGCATCCCTCCACCGACTGTGGAGAATTATATTTATTTATTTATTCATAATATAAAATCATATCCAGGAGACTTTTACAAATAGTATGGATAGAAGTGGTGCAATGAGTATGTCTCATGCAGTTATGGAAATGCATTTCTTGCTAATTCACTATCAAGTTTTCTAGGTATTTTCAATTTTTCACTATTTACACAGATTCCATGACAGTCTCGCGGACACACATTGCAAGGAACACCGGGTATTCGGCTGCAAAACATGCTACACAAGTTATGAGAACGTGTGCTAGTCATCTGTTGCAAATGCATCTGGGCTGGGCTCAATACAGGTTCACGCTCAACAGTCCTAAATCATCCTATCCACTTCAAACATAGTATGCACTTAACTCGAGGTCCCCTCTGTCACCCATAAAGTTTCAGAGCTGTAGACATATTAGGAGAATAAGCTAATTTTATCTGCCTATTTCTCTTTATAGACATCAAGTATGCCAATCGTAAACAAATGGTCCTATACCCAATTAGCAACAGCTATTGGGAAAATTATCTGTTTTGGGAAGACACAAAAAAATCCCTTAATTGGTTTTTTCCTCGAAAATAAGTTCTCAGACGTATTTTTTAGACATTGGTGGGTAAAAATTGCAACGAAATTAGCGAATGGGTAGGCCTTAAATGAATTTTCTTAGGTAATGTGGAGTTTCAGGACGATGGTGGTAATAGACACCCGGTGGACGTGAGTTGTGATAAGCTCGAAAGTTGTCTTCTGAGTTATTGGTCTGTTTGTACACGTCAGTTTTGTGTATTTATTTTGAAGCGGGTTTGATTCCTTTACTCACATGTTGAAGTTATTTAAGCATGTCTGTGAGAACATAGTCCTTTTTATGAATGCAAGTTTATTATAATTTCTCTTTTTTCTTTCCAACTCTAGTTATTTACTGGAATTATCATCTTTGTTGTACATGAGCGTTTTTTGATGCCATCAATTGGTACTGTTACATAATTGTTGTTGCTTGGAATTTGAATTTGAATTTCTTACTACTGAGCCTACAGAACCAATTTGCTACACACTCACTGTATATCTTAACTCTTAACCTAACCCAACAACATCAATGCACTGGGCAACTCAACCGACTACTTAAACCTCTTGGCCAGCCTACAGAACCTGACTACCCACCACAACGAGGCGTAATCACCCGGAGTTAAATAAATACAGATGCACATCTATTTACGTTACCTTTGAGACTTAGATGTCAGACTGCCTGAGCGGGGAATCGAAACCCCGACCTTTGTATCCAAAAGCCGAGGTCCTAACGCTGTGCATTTCTGTTTAGGACTTAACAATTTAGTGAATGGAACTAATTCATGCGCCAAGTTAGGTAAATACTTGTGTACTGGCTGATAAAACCTAGGAAACTTTGTAATTCAGATATGTTACGTGGGTTTGGAGCATCATTTACTGCTTCAATCACCTCGGGCAAATTTGCTAGCCCCTCCGAATCGATATTACGTCCCAAATACTTCAGTACCGAATGAGCAATTTTGCACTTCCCCAGATCAAAGCTAGCCCCTGAACTTTCCAACGCGGACGACAATAGGTTTAAGGCTATCGTTATGCTTCCCACTTTGCCACTAACCAGGATATCGTTATAAAATGGGTCACAGTTTTGAATACCTGTTGTAATGCTCACCATTAGATGCTGGAAAATACCTGGACTACTAGCCAAGTGAAATGGGCAACGAAGGAATTTAAACAAACCCAAAGGCATGTTAATAACTGAAGCTTCTTGTGATTCTGGATCTAACTCCATCTGAAGAAATGCATCCGTAAGATCGATTAAACTAAAGGTATCACTTCCGGAAAACTTCCCAACAAATTCGGCAACAGTGGGTACTGGATAGTGGTCAGTCTCTAATTGTGAATTTACTGTTGTTTTGTATTCACCCACGATACTAATTTTTCCATTAGCCTTGTGCACGACCGCATTCGGAGTGGCCCAATTACTAGTGCTAACTGGCTCTAAAACTCCCATTGATACCTGCCGTTTGATTTCAGAATCAACTTTATATTTCAAGGGGAGCAGACCCAGTAGTACTTTTCGGTAAACAGGAACCGCATAAGGATTGCGCTTTATTTTGGCATAAAAGTTCTTAAAACAACCCAACTCTGGTTTGAATAATTCAGGAAATTTTGCTGCCAATATTTCCGGGGTAATAGCTGCTCTGTTTACCTCTAAAGCTTTTTCTTGTTGAAGCCGTTTAATATGTATTAAAACCAAAGGATAAAATTGCTTAGATCAAAATCTAAGATGGCTAATCAATCTTTTCCCATTAAAGGCAACTGCGCTGATTTAGAATTCAAAGCTTGAACCTGCTCAGTCCAGTCATCGATTTTTACCTCCACCTGTGTACAACTGAACACTTTTTCGATTTGGCCTGTATAAGACTTAAACAAATATCAGTTTGAATTAATAGACAATCCTTGAAATTTTTTGATACCAACTGAAACGTAATATTGTTGCATTGCAACCACATTTTGCTGCTAGTGGCTACTCCACCACATCATACATCATTGATAGTGCACAGCACTGGTTCGCAAGTCGATTCGCAAAATTTTTGTGAAAAATTGCATCTCCCTTGAGATTCTATTCTAGTCCTTTTGGTCCAAAAACACTAAGTTTAATTTTTTTGGAAAATCGGATTAAATTTAGAGCTTGCACATTGTAATGGAACTTTTTTACATGTAAATGTGTAGGAAAATACACAGTTTTCACTATAAGAAGTGTATAAACCGTTTAATACAGATCTTTCAAATTATTTATAGGCCTACATAGTTTTGCTCGTTCTGGAATTAATTATAACATTTAGTAGCAATTTTGTTGACACTACATTATTTCGAAATCTTTCCTGAACTCCTGTTTAGGAATCTTAACGCGCTTGTTCATTGATGCTTTGATCGTTGCATTGTGTCTCTTCTAGCTAAATACTTTTTGCAACACCCTTGTCATTTCTTTAACTGTGCACTCCATCATCTGTGTATACGGATTTGTGTATCTTCAAGCTTGGTGGTACGAAGCAACAAGCGGTGCTGGCACTATGGCTAAAAGTTTAGTATTTGTAAGCCTCCAAACCAGCTTGGATTCATGTAAAAAATCAGTTTCATTCCACTTAATAATTTTATGCAACTTGTTAGCT
This sequence comes from Lithobius niger, assembly GCA_023313725.1. Taxonomy (NCBI): domain Eukaryota; kingdom Metazoa; phylum Arthropoda; class Chilopoda; order Lithobiomorpha; family Lithobiidae; genus Lithobius; species Lithobius niger. The sequence goes on from JAHWFP010174541.1 coordinate 148,746, forward strand.
TGTTGGCACAGATGTTGTGCCGTTGCATGCACTATTATGTTGACTGAAACGATCCGATCCGATTTCAGAATGAAGGCCAATTGTGCTAGACGTATGCTTTCTCGATGCGCAAAGAACGTATTTTTCTCGATCAAGTGCGGCACATTGCGTTTGCTTAATTATCTTCAATAGTGTCATTGCTCTTCATGAGGAAGATATGATGGGCAGGATGATCTGTGCTGAGTTTGTGTTGTTTGACCAAGAACCACATCATTGCACAAACTTTAACAATGTACACAAGTAATGTGATTATAACCTATGCTGCATTCACGCTACACACATTCAGGTGACAGATGCCACATGTTGTATTTAACCATCTGTAAGGACCAATCGTGAGAAGCTCCAGGTCTCATTTAACTTTTTTATATTAGATCAGAAACCAATCTCCATGGCTATTTTTGGTAGATCGAGAGGCCCTTTTCACACTCACTGGAACTCTCAACCTCCAAGCTTAAATCTGACTCCTCATTCTGCTGACTCCGCATTCTCAAGCTCATCTGCTCTACTTTTTTTTCCCGTATTTAAATCCGTTTGCAACTAACTTAAAAGCCCAATTTACCTGGCCTGAGGTTAAAATTGGTTTCTATTGCCTAAAGGGGAAAAACAACCTACCTGTAAATTTCTTGTATTCAGTTCCTGGATGCCTGTTACCCTGGAGAAGTTGAAAAGTAGATACGCCCAGCTCATACACCCACTGCGCATGCTACATGCTACATGCGCAGCCCTCCTATAAATGGCACTCGGACGAGCCAGTCGCCATCTCTTTTCCTCTCAATATGTCACGATTGGTGGCTCAAGAGGGTAGGTTGGGTGGGAGATTTACAGGTAGTGTATTTTTCCCCTTTAGGCAACAGAAACCAATTTTGACCTCTGCCCAGGTAAGTTGGGCTTTGTAGTTGCGCGGGAGGAAAAATACACTACCTGTACATTTCTTGCATTACAGATGACCTCGTCAATTAGGTAGCATGCACCAACGTACCGGGTTCGCCAAGGGGGAGAGCTGGGTCCCGAAGTAGCTCGTTGATCGGTTTGGTTTACCGAATGGCCTATTTGATGATTGCGTGAAGCCTTTAGGTGGGGAGAGGTCCTTCAATTGCTGAGACTGGTCAGCTAGGAGGACAGAGGGTTTTTTCTCCTTCTATAAAAGAATTTCTTTTTACATAGTGAATCGTAATTTTTTCAAATGAAAGAAAGGATTACCTTCGCATTCGGTTTGACATCAGTGCGGAACTGGTGGTAAGAGCTGACAACACAACAGTCTGATATGATTAATGATGATTTTCCATTGATTTATGGCTTTTGTGAGTCCAGGATTTCGGTCTGGGGTGATTAAATGGATGGGTTTCGTTGGGTCATCTTCATGTGTCGGAAATGTTTCGATTTGGATTCAGTCAGATAACGTGTCACATTGTGTTGTTGATTGGAACTAAAGTTGGTTAGACAGCAGCTTGTGAGATAGAGTTCAAGGCTAAAAGGTGAGATCAAATTGGAATTATAGTTGTTGCGGGGAATGTAAAGTCGAAAACGTCCAGATTGGTTGAAGATTTCAGAGTTTACATTCCGTGCCGGAATGGGTTATTATAATTTTTTTAACGTTGAATTTGCGGAAAAGTTAAGGTCGAGCAACGAAGGAGAAGCTGTAGCCCCTGGTACGATAACGACATCTTATGCAAGGAAGAGTGCAGGTGCGAGTGTTGGATACGAAACACATTTCGGGTTTGCTTGGAGTGAAGTTTAGAGCATTGCCCCATTGCCATATTTGGCGTGCAATGTAACGTTCTTGGGGCATGGCTTGATTTGCTCGTATTCATTTTTGTCCTATTGCAACATGTTGGTGGTGGATGTTTTGAGGCAGTATAGAGGGTTCTAAATTGGTAGACTTTGTTGTGGGTCGTTGTTCGTAGTTGATGATGTGATTTCCCACGCGAAGTTGTAGTCCGATGTTTGAGTTTCTTGGTCAAGGCTGGTGGTTTTTGTTGAAGATGGCCTAGTGGGAATGCAAAGGGGGGTTGGGGATTGTGGATTCGAAGAATGGGACGGCTTCCGGAAAGTGGGAGGGGGTAGATCTTCGGAATTTTGCATCTACGAGTTCAACTCTTCGGCGAAATTTTTGGTTGCTTTCAGGAAAGTTGGCCATGTTTGTTCGTTGCGCTTGATGATCTTGTCAGCGCTTGAGAGTTTGGATTTGATCGCAGAAAACTCCGTTGCGATGTGTGCGCAATTCTTATTGAGTCTGGAATGTTCTTTTTTGTTGCCATCCAGTTTGTGGGGAAGCACTCTGGTGAGGAAATTGTGTTCGTCAAATATGGGTGTATTGGAACGCTTATTCGAATGCGAATCCAGACTGTGATTGATGGTTGCTAAAGGTGGTGATGGTTGACGGAAGTGAGCTCGTTGCTGGTGTTGACAAAGTTAGGGTAGCGCTTGGTGGTTGGGCACATGGTAAAGGCTTCTTCAACATGAAATTGGTCGGAACCTGGGTTGATGTGGAAGTTGTGGGAGTGAGTTTGAGGGGTGCATCGAGTGGAGAACTTGATAACTTATCCCTTTCCTTTTTTTCCTTTTGTTGCTGGGAGCGGATGGTGCAGCGGGATTTTTCTTTGCGATGACTGCCCATTCGTGGAGTAAGATGGTCTTGCAGACTGTGCATGGGTCGGTGTAGAAGTTGCATAACCGATGAAACTGGCACGTGGGGTGAAGATCATAGCGTTTGATTTTTGAAATGTTAGAGAGACAGGAGCAAGTTTCCGGGCGGCGAAGGGAATTATTGACGGATTAGCCACCTCTTGTATGAGCCATTTTCACGGTCGATATGTTGTTTTGAGGTGGAGAACCATTTACGCAGGAATGAGGTGAGGGCTTTCGAGGGAGACGAGACTTTCTAGCAGAGATGGTGTAGATATGGGCGAGTCCACTTGTGATGCAGAGGCTGGAAGGTAGGTGTGGATAGTTGCGGTAGGATGAAGGCATCCGGTTGTGTTGTACAATTCCATGTCGAGTCGGAGGATTAGGATCACACAGTCAGGAAATAGTGGTTGTGATAGAGAGGCTTTCTAGAGTTGAACGGTGATTTTCGAGGTTCGGTTGTGATGGGAGTGGGTTTGTTTGATCTTTTTGGCGAACAAAGTTCACGTTGAAAAGTGATGGTAATTGCCGGTGGTGAGTGCATGCAAATGGTGGACGAGGTTGCGAACGGTGTAGCGACTTGCGGGAGACATGGTGCGAGAATGGTTGAGGTAGTGGTCTGGCGAGTGGAAGTGCTTGGGACATCAGGTGATCCCAGATTGATTTATGGTAAAACCACATGAGCAAATTATAATTTGCTTTGGTGAAGGGTGAGAAGTAGTTGTGACACGTTAAGGAAGCTAAGTTTGAGAAATGAGTGTGAATGGAACCAAGTCGGTTCTGATCTAATTAAGGGGAAAGGTGACCAGTTTTGTGGTTGGAGAGGCAGTAAGAAAAAGTCAATGTTCCTGTGTTTGGTGCAAGTGAGAGCTGGAATTTGCTACATGGCGGGAGTGTTGTCAGATTCCGTCAGCTTTCAATTGGTGAGAGAGTTTCATGAAGGCTGATGTCCACAGCAAGGTTTTTTTTTAGAGGAAACTGCAGCGATGTGTGTGGAGTACGGATGGGCTACCGTAAGAATACCTTGACCAAGCCGTACTGGCAGTGGATGATTGTGGGTGTATTGACATGATGCAGCATTGCTGAAGTCAGTTAAAGTTGTTGGACGGTTAGTGAGAGGACGAATGGCTGACGAACGACGAATGGACCAAGCGTAGAATGTCCTGAGCAACGAATGATTTGTGAATAGCGAGTGGAAGGGAAAATAGGTTAGGGAAACAGATTGGTTTACAATCGATGTCCGGTCCGGTGAACGACGAGTGGCTTTGCGAATGGCAAATCCCTGCTGAAAATGAACTGCAGAAAAACTGCAGAAATGAAATGAAACTGCAGTTTAACTGCAGATTCGACCACAACTGCAAAAAAAAACTTTCAAAAAACTGCAGTTGTGAAATGGTATGAAACTTCAGTTTACTGCAGATTCGACAGGAACCCCTAAAAACTTTTTTTTTTAAACTGCAGTTAAACTACAGTTTATGTGAAATTCAACAAGCTAACTTAAAAACTGCAAAATAACTTTAGTTGAACTGTTCGGAAGGTTTGACACAACTACGATAACACAAAAATGGCAGAAAACCGAGATTCGAAAATCAGCAGTGCGGGCATCATGAAACTCGATGTGCCGATGCGGGTCCTCCCCCCCCCCCCCACCCCGCGCATTTTAAGCCTATCCATTCCGCGCCAGGTTCATGTAGTTTTTTTTATACGTATTTTTTTTATGGCACTGATTTTTTTGGCCTAATAGTCATGTAGAGTAATCGACATTTGGCGATTACAAAATTGTCATTAAAAATCAGGACAGGAAACCAAATGGGCTTGATTTATTGATCAAGTAAATAGGGAATGGTAAAGATTTACATTATTTTAATTGTTAGCTACCGAATTCTCTGAAGAAATTATTCGGCAAAATCTATTTGTGACATTATTGACTAACATTATACAGTGTGGCTTCTTTAAAAAAATCCAGGAAAGTCGTACCTACTTTAAAAATGTTCATGTTGGCCATGGGACCACCACCTACAAAGTTTTGTACTAGTTGATGACTACCGCATCACAGCCTATGCTCTAACTAAAGTCACAGTAGTTTTTCAGTTATTTTGTTCCAAATGCCTGTTTTTCTGTGCTACACCCACTTTTCGCCAATCCGATCTGATACTGATATATTAATCGAATACTGGGAATCCGATACCGAATAGTTATTTTCTTTTTTCTGCTAAAAATTGGAAGCTAAGCAAATTTCCAACATCAACTTAATTTAGGAATTACAGGACATTGCTTACGAAACATTTTCAGTTTTGTTAATTTGTTGATAATTGTCTTACTCTTTTGTCTAATTTGGAATTGATCACCATGTCACCTTCCTTTCTCTCCAGCAGATTTAGGGAAGAGATTTTACGTCTTAGTTTATACAGTTAAGCCGGTATATGTTTTGTTGGGTAGAAGGAGGGAGACAACGTTAAGTGTATCGCTTGGGAATTGTGAAAGTGGAGTGTTTTGGGGGAGA
>JAHWFP010174541.1:154012-171429 GCA_023313725.1 Lithobius niger
ATTCGTTGCTCCTACAGAAAAAATGTTTAGCTGCTGCCAGTTGGAACATTTTTAGTTTTACTTAATGACTTGGGGCCAACTAGCTAAAATTAACTCCATTTGAAAGCTGTCAAAAAAACGGTATAATGGTGTATTTGAACATCAATTTTTGGCAAAATTATCGAAAAAATTAGATTTTACCGATAATGAAGAAATTGGTGAAAAGTGCACATTAACAGCAACTGAAAAAAAACTGTATAGTAATGGCAGTTACCCTGCAGGTAATGCGAAGTTCAACAAGATAACACCAAAACTGCAAAATAACTGGAGTTTTCAGCAGGCTAACTCAGAAACTGCAAAATAACTGCAGTTTACCAATATTGAAAGTGACATTGTGTGACTTCTTAAATTATGAACAAATTTTTATGGTACAAGAAAGGGTTGGTATACTGTAGAACAATTAATGCCAATTGACTGTTTAAAATCAAGACAACAGTTGCGTAAATGTAGCGGATATCGCAAAATACAAAACTTGGAACCATACACATTAATGCTTAGTGATTGGCTAGGTATATAAGGCTGGATGGCAACATACATTGTTGTAAGTTAAGTAAGAATATATTAGGGAAGTTATGTATGAATGTTAGGAATTGAAAGTGTTGAACTGTAAAACTTGTTACTGTGCACGTACTGCCTAGATGGTAAGATTAAGGTATGAATGATAGCTGTAATTTGTTTAAGAATTTTTTAAATTTTATTTCCACATGCAATTATTGGACAAAACTGAAGTTTAACTGCAGTTTGAACTGCAAATTAACTGTAATAGAGAACTGCAGTCTTCTTGAAGTAGGCAATTTACTGCACTTTTACTGCACTTTTTTTGCAGTTTTTCTGCAGATCATTTTCAGCAGGGTGGACGTGTGAATAACGAATGCGCTGGCGAATGACGAATGGCATGTGAATGATGAAAGGGCTAGCGAATGACGGGTGGTCTTGTCGAAGGCGAGTGAACTTGCGAATCGGCCAGGGTCATTGAATGGCGAATGGGCTAGTGATTGATGAATGGCACGTGAGGGCAAAACAGATTTACGGCGGGTCAGAGAGCAGCAAAAAGACACGGTGATGACGAGCGGATGAAACAGCAAGGCTTGTAGGTGGATCGAGGGAGAGGCCTGGAGAAAAGTGAGACCGTTAGGGATGACGGGGGTTTTAGCGTGTAAATCTTAGTCGAGCGGTCCATATGGCGGATGTTCATGCGGATGAAAAATTGACGGGAAGTGGTGAGTTTCCTCAAACAGAGGGGAGAGTGATTGCGATGACGAATGGTTGACGAATGACAAATGACTTGTGTATGGTGAGTGATATTCGGGCAAGTGGGTAGATTATTGGCGAGTGAGGGCGAACGGCATGTGGTCAGCGAGCGGCGAATGACTTATAATGGCAGACTTGCCGACGAACGACGGATGGGAGTGAACTTCGATTGGATGAACGAATTGCAGGCGATGAGTGGCTTGCAGATGGTGGTAGGCGGATGACGCATAACTTGCGAACGGAGACTTGGAGACGGATGAAACAAGATGACGGGTAACAGGGGCCATGTGACTGTGTCAGTGGCTTGGAAGAAATGAGATGGCGACCGGCTCGTCTAAGCACCATTTATAGGTGTATGAACTGGGCGATCTACTTTTTAACTCCTCCAGGCTAACAGGCATCTGAATGCAAGAAATGTACAGGTAGTGTATTTTTCCTCCCCGGCAACTGGAAACATATTTTGCTCCATGGTATAACTTTTTGGTTAAACGGTTTAGACTTTTACACACCGCTTTTATGTGTTCCTTTTCACGACAGTGGCCACTATTATAATCTTATACTTAAAACGGCTTTGTCCGTGTCCCTTAAAGCCACAACAAAAAAAGTCAAATGTCTCGAACTGGAAGAAGTAGATTTAGAAAACTGAATTTTCCTTTTATGTTTGTAATGTGCTACAAAATTAACACTACTCCAGCTAGTTTTAATTTTAACTGATTTAAATCAGCAGGCTCAAGTGAAAGTGCTATCTCAATAGCAGCTTGTAAATCTAGAGTTAATGCCAGCGTCCTACGATTTGGTCTCTGATCATTTTCTCCTTAATTTTACCAACACCGATTTCATAATAACCACAATGTTTAGTTAGCGGTTTAAGTGCTTCTACATAGTGGACAATCGATGTATTAGGTTTTTGAGACCTTTGTTAAATCTTAGCTGCTCTATTCCACTGGGAGTGGGCTCGACTGCTGTCTCAACTGCTTTAATGAGATCGTCATACCTATTGGTTTCTACAGTGAGTGAATCTATAATTCTTACAATTTCTTGAAACATTATATTTCCCACACTAGCTAATAAAACATCGCAACGGTCTTTATCTTTTAACGGTTTAACGTTTTCAGTTTGAGCCCCAAAAGTCGGCATTTTAACAAACTGAACAAAATTTAAAGCTAAATTATTATTTTTCTCAAAAGGTTTTTTATTTGAAAAAAATCTAATTTGTACAAGTTTCACCTAGAACAATTGTTAACACGACCTGAAAATATAGTTTTTAGGATTTTGAAACAATTTTACTCACAAAGTAGCATTCAAATTTACAGCACGAAGGCAATTTACTTGCTTTCAAAAAACTAGCGTTATAACCCTGCTGAAAATGAACTGCAGAAAAACATCAGAAATGGAATGAAACTAGTGTTTAACTGCATATTCGGCGACAACTGCAAAAAAACATTAAAAAACTGCAGTTAAACTGCGGTTTATGTGAAATGGAATGAAATTGCAGTTTAACTGCAGATTCGAAGGCAACCTCAAAATAACTTTTGAAATTCAACAAGCTAACTTGAAAACTGCAAAATAACTGCAGTTAAAATGGCACTATCACGATTGAATGCAAACGAAAATACCGTGGCGCCATCTAGCGGCAGCGATATTGTTAACCTTTACAGTAGGCTCCCAGGTGCATGACGATGATACAAATTTTCACTCAATATTAAAGAGGTCGTAGCTTGTTTGTTTTGTTGAAAGATATGCCATTGTGCACTCCTTCGCTTAGTGCAAGCAAGTGCTGGATAGTACCTGGATACCAGGATAGTACCAGGGCTCGCTTCATCGGCTCCTGATAGTACTACACAGTACTAGATGTTGCCGGACTCTGCTTACTTTCAATCGGTGTTAGTGCCAATTTAAATTGATGGGAAGGTTAGGTACAACTAAGATAACACCAAAACGGTAAAAAACTGGGGCTCTAAAACCAGCAGTGTGGGCATCATGAAACTCGGTGTGCCAACACGCCCCCCCCCCCCGTGCATTTTAAGCCTATTCACAGGTCCGTGCAGTTTTTTTTACTACACATTTTTTTTATTGCACTGTTTTTTTTTGGCCTGCTAGTGATGTAGTACGATCGATATTTGGCGATGACAAAATTGTCATTAATAAACAAGACAGAAAGCCAAACGGGCTCGATTACTAGTGAGCAATTAAATAGGGAATGGAGAAAGATTTACATTAATTTTAATTGTTAGGTACCGAATTATCTGAACAAATATTTCACAAAAAACTATTTGTAACAATATTGACTAACATATACAGTGTAGCTCCTTTAAAAAAAATCGGAAAGTCGTCCCTACTTTAAAAATGTTTATGTTGGGTATGGGACCACTACCTACAAAGTTATGTCCTTGTCAATGTTATGGTAATATGATGACTACCGCATCACCACCTTTAAATTATTCTCTAATTTAAAGTGATCTTAGTTTTTCAGTTATTTTGTTTCAAATGCCTGTTTTTCAGTGCAACACCCCTTTTTGCCTATCCAATGTGATACCGATATACTAACCGAGTACTGGGAATCCAATACCAAATATTTATGGTTTTTTTCTTCTAAAAATTAAAAGCTAAGCAAACTTTAGTTCAACTTGATTTAGGAATTGCACGACATTGCGTTACAAAAAGTTTTCAGTTACGTTAAATTGTTGGTAATTTTCTTGCTCTTTTTGTCTATTTTGTAATTGACCATGTCACCTTCCTTTCTCTACAGCAAGTCTTAGTAGGGAAGGGACTGTGCGTCTTTCTTTAGACAGTTTGGCAGGTATAGGTTTTTTGGGTAGAAGGAGGGAGAGGACGTAAAGTGTATCACTTAGGATTTGTGAAAGTTGGGTTTTTGTTGGGAGGGGATTTTGAAAAGCGAAAAAATTGTTACTTGCTCCTATTTTTGGTTTTCCTAAATGACTTGCGGCAAACTAGCTATTGACTCAAAATTAGCTCCATTCTAATGCTAGCGAAAAAACGGTAAAATGGTGTATTTGAACAACTCTTTTGGGTAAAATTATCGAAAAATTTAAATTTTACCGATAATGAAGAAATGGATGAAGAGTGCACATTAACAGCAACTAAAAAAACTGTAAAATAAAGGCCGTTACACTGCAGGTAATGTGAAGTTCAACAAGATAACTTCAAAACTGCAAAATAACTGCAGTTTACCAACATTGAAAGTGATGTTGTGTCACTTCTTCAATTATGAATAAATTTTTATGGTACAAGGAATGGATGGTATAGTGTAGAACAATTAATTCCAATTGACTGTTTAGAGGCAAGCCAACACTTGCATAACTTTAGCGGATATCGATAAAATATAAAACTTGTTACATACACATTAATGCTTAGTGATTGGCTAGGTATGTAAGGCTGGATAAATACCGCATAAATACTCATGACAACACGCATCATTGTAAGTAACGTAAGAGTACATTAAGTTAAGTATGCATGTATGTTAAGAATAGAACTTGTAGAACCGAAACATTCATAACTGTCACAAAACGTCTAAATGCTATGTTTAAGGTTTGAATGATACCTGAAATTTATGTTATTATTTTTTTTTTAATTTTACTTCCACCTGCAATTATTGGATAAAACTGAAGTTTAACTGCAGTTTGAACTGCAAATCAACTGCAGTGTAAACTGCAATTTATCTCCAAAAGAGAACTGCAGTTTTTGGGGGGTGGACAATTTACTGCACTTTCACTGCACTTTTTTTGCAGTTTTTCTACAGAGAATTTTCAGCAGGGAAGCAATTAACCATTAAACCATATTAACACAGGAAATTAACCATTCAACCTGTCCAAATATTTAACGCAAATGTACTACACCACACGTCTCAGGCTTCAATTTACAGTAGTAATAAGCTTGTCTATTTTACACACTAAATTAACATGAAATCCTATGTAATAGTGTAAAGAACAAATCGGCCCTGGGTCCATCAACAATTAACGAAGTAGACAAGTTTTAAATGTTAAGGTTCCCACTAACGTGGCAATTTAACAAGCAAATTAGTAAATCTAGTAGTGAATACAGCAACGCATTGCATTGACACGACTTCCAAATTAAATTGAAGAATTAGAATTTACTAGTTAACAATTTAGGGATAATAGTTATAATATCTGGCAGTGAACTATAATTAGCCAGAATTGCCAACACACAGCCACAAATGACATTGTTTGAAACAAAGTTGTTGAAATCCATCCCCTTAACGGATGACTGTTATTATTTATCAAATAATAAAAATTTCATCTTACTTTAAACTTGGAGCTGAAGTCTGAAGTTGCAAGGAGGACTTTTAAACATTTAACTTAGAGGCAGGCCTAAACCATAACCCTCATCGCCAATTGATGTGCACTTACACTAACACGTTTTAGAACTAAGCTAAGCTAACATCCTAATACTAGCAAAGAAAGTAAACAGGTGTAGATGATAAGTGACAGGCATTTACTATGGGCAATGTTACACATATATAAGTAAATTCTGAGTCCCGAAACTGAACTTTGCTGCTGAGGGCTAGGTCAATCTGGTGTCTTGGCGAGATAACGGATGAAATGAACAACCTATCGCAAAGGATCTAACTGATGCTGAAGGACTGCATAAATACTCATGAGGAAACAGAAGCACCGTTAAAACTTCTCAAGTTTTGCTGTCATACTCATGTTACAGAAAGATGCATTCGTCTTGTCACAGAAACTTCAGCAGCAGTCTGCAGAGTAGACTAGCAAAATGGCTTCATTCACTCACGGATTGAATCCCGTTCACTGATGAAAGATTTAACACCGAATCAGAATTTCGACTCTAGACCTATAATATCATTGTACTTGGTTACGTTTCTGGAAAAATATAGACTACAATTTGCTCAGAATAAACTAAAAGCATATTATCTCAGGTTGTGTTATTAGAATTTGAGAGTTATTAGAATATATTGGAACATAACCATATTTTCATGAAATGTGTTAACTTCGAGCCTCTTCAGGCAACTATTATCAATGTACCAGGTCAGTCATTTTTATGTGTTATATTTTATACTATGCAGATCCCATAAGGTACCCTTTCAACCTGCTACCGATTTTAAATTCAAATCCGGCAGTTAAAAGAAAATATAAACAAAAACGGCTAATTTTCACAAAAACCGCAAACTTTGGGACCTTGGGGGGGGGACCTCTGCAAATTTTATTAGAATTTTTTTGCTTTGGGAGTGTGATAAGGTATCCAACAGAAAACCTTTCCGCACCCTGCCTATTTGGAAATCAAATTTTACAGTGAATGGGAATTTTGACAAAAGTGGCAAAAACGACAAAATGGCAAAAATGGCAAAAATTTAAAAAAAGAAGTTTTTTACACTCCACCCTATTCGGCTCGTGTTTCAATGTTTCACTACAAGTTTTAGGCTCTTGATCACATTCCTCTACGTTAATTTTAGATCTGCACAAATTAGTAACTGGGTAAGGGCCTCTACGAATAACACGATTTAAAAAGACCTTAGTAACACAACCTACAGTTCTCACAGTCAATCCCTTATCCACCCAAAACCAAAACCGGTATAAGAACAGCTGCCAAGTTTCCAAAAAGGTTCGGCCTTTCAAAGTAGTGATATTATTCAACCAGGGAAAGACCGCCAAGGTTAATCTTATTAGCAAAGTTAATCACCTACCAATAGTTCGAAAGTTAAATGAAAACTAGAAGATTGCTACTAGCGGTAGCAATTTTCAAGTTTTCATTTAACGTCCAAAGTATTATTCCGTGCTATTAATTTGGCTAATAGGATTAACCTTGGCGGCCTTTTCCTGGTTGAATGATATCACTACTTTGAAAGGCCGAACCTTTTTGGAAACTTGGCGGCTGCTCTTATACCAGGCCTTTTTGGTTTTGGGTGGATATCACAACTTTCATAGGCCTGTGAATACAAAGAATTTCACTGTCTAATAGTCACCTCTACCTTTTTTGTCTGGAGTGTCTACAAATTTTCTAATTCATAATTTTTACGTTTGCCTTTGCCCAATTAGCCATTACACTAGCCAAATGGACATGGTTTGGCTTATTGTATGCCCATGTTTCACATGCTTAAGTCTATTTATTCCGATTTTTAGGCACATTGGCTAACAAACGCTGGTTTTCGTTCGCTTCGCTCACTCAATCAGCGCATCCCCCTTCACTTGGCCCTCCCGAGGTTAACGTTAATCATTCAATCATGAACACATACTAGAAAATCATGGAATGGTAAATGTTCATACAGTTCTAATATTCTGGTGGCAGACGAAGATTACTAAAACTAATCAATTCACCAGCTGTTTAAAATTACTAGCCACTTACACTAGATTGCAAGAACAGTAAGTCTACATAAAATAAAATGTCCGCGTCACGTTATTGAGGACACTTTTTCTCCATAAAGAACACGTTCCCACCTGTGCTGACGATGTGCATTTTGTTTCTTAATCTTCTTTCCAGCAAAATTGTCTGTTTTATCCTGGTGGGGCAGATAATTCAGTTTGGATTCGTGCACCGTAAAAAAAAAGACTAAACCTTTGCAATAAAAAAAGATAATCTCTCTCTTACTGAATCATCTATTTGCAAAAACAGTGCATTCTGACAATTAAGTACTGAAACGATAAGCGTGTAACAATTAAGCATGTTATAATCTACTGTTGGATGACAATACAAACAATGGTTACAACAATAATTTTGCACTTACGAGCTACTTCAGGGCTACATGCTTCTAGCTGCAACCCCCATTTTAGAAAAAGGACTTCCCCATAAAACGCTTTACCTGTCTGCCGAAATTTAGATCTAGCAACTTTCCCTAATGAGCTGTAGCGGTGTCTTTATACCCTATGAGAATTAACATAGGAGCCTGGTGATTAGCTAGTTACTAGTTGCTAGTAACACTCAACGTTATTGAGGGCACATTTTCTCCATAAAAAACACGTATCCACATTTTCGTGTTGTGGTTTTCTTTGTAACTGGACCCAAGACACCTGGTTCAAACGATTTGCAAAGGTTTCTACCGCATGGGGAATTTACACCAGTATGCTGAAATCACGTATAAGTTGGTTTTAGTAAAAGACATAGTCTGCTAGTGAGCCGCCATCTGACAACAATTACACTCTAACAATTACGCTCTAACAATTAAGCTCCAACAACAACAAAACGTCTACTTGGCGGCGACACACCAGCGTGTGTCTAGATTTTCAAAAATAAATTTAATAGAGGTAGTTTCGCTACTTTATCATCCAACGCCATGAGGATGGCTTCTTGGGTTTAGTCCAGTTTTTAGCAGTCACTATTTATCAGGTTTATGTTACTTGTGGAATCTTTTAAAATGCTGTTGGAAGATGAAATCATAGTATAGGGGTTAAGGTCGTCGTATCCCGTTGTATAGGCTTCCTGGTTTTGCATTCAATTCACTGATGTGCTGTTTTTTTTTATTTTGTAAGCGTTGCTAAAAAGAAATGCTGCTTTCTACTGTTTTATTTTACAATTTCGCAAAATGAAAAACTAATTCTAAAACGATTTAATTAAATTTTTTTATTTCTACAAAAACTTATTGCTTATCAAGGGCCTGGCCGCCTGTGTTATTTCTCGCTCGCCGCCGTGTGACTTTGAAGGGTCACGTGATCAACGCATACCGTGCCAAAAGCGACGATCGGCGAGCGAAGGAATCGGAAGGAAAACAGTAAAAATTCGATTTGTCCAGTTACCCTACAGCATACAAAGCTTTATGTCTTTAGCTGGCAATTTACAATCGTACAAATTTCATGTACACAACGATCTGCGTAAATACAACTTAATTATTTGGCAGAAGATCATATAAAATTAATAGTTTTGAACATTAAAAAACATGTTGCTGTTTCTAATTGCGCAATAGATTCCAGTCAAAGCATACAAAAAGCGAAAAAAAAACAATAGGCCGAACAGATGTCTAATTCAGCAGTCTAAGCAATTCCCCCCCCCCCCCCCCCCCCCCAAAAAACTTTTTTTTTTTTGTTTTAACCAGAAACTTGAACAAAATCTTTCACCAATAAAAACGGCCATGCAGGTAACAAAACGGCAGGAGGCAAAGTACAAAAGTAGCAAGCAGTGCCCCCCCCCCCCCATAGTATTTTTTTGGGACGGGGAGTTTCTTGCTACTTTGTGTGTACTTTGTTCCTGGGCCTTTTCGTTGTACCATGGTCGTTTTTTGTCCAAAATGTTAGACAAAACAAAATTTTTGTTTTTGGCGGGGGGTGGGGTGGGAATTGTTTGCTACTTTTTTACTTTGCCCCTGCATGGGCCGTTTTGTTTTGTAAGTAAGCAATTCCTTCCCCCCCAAAAAAAAAAATTTTTTTTTTTTTTTTTTTTTTGGGGGGGGGGGGGGATTGCTAGTTACTTTTGTGTTTTGCCCCTGGAGCGTTTTGTTGCTGCCGGGCCTTTTTTTTGTACCCCCTCACCCTGATTCCCCAATGGGCAGAAAAAAAGGGCATCTAGAGTTTAAATAAAATGCATTTTGGGTAGAGGGGGCAGGGGGGGGGGGGGGGCATGTGCCCCTATGTGCCGAGGTGCTTGAACTCATCCCTAATTAGTATTTAAACCTTGGACGAAACACCGATTTAGTGTTTCGTTCAAGGTAAAAAAAAAAGTCTTTAAAAAGTTTGCTTATTTGCCCCTTTTCTTAAAGCGTGCCCCCCTCTCTCAAAGTGTGCTTACCTTCCTGATTGAGTTTATACTAGGACCTACCACTGAAGCTTAAGAAAAGACAAAAATTAGAATCAGTTGTAAAAAAAGCCATGATTGTAGCATTCCTAGAATTCGTTCCTTAGTTACATCACCTGGGCCAAATTTCATCAACTATTTTTTTGGGGGGTGGGGGACACCTGCGGTCCGGAAAGTAAGAAGCAAAAAGAAAGTCATGCAGAGACGATGGTGGCTTCAGGCCAGTTGAAAAATGATTTTTTCTTCTTTTTTTATACTGTGTTTAATTTTCTTCATTTAAAGTTTGGTAGCTTTCTAAATCTATATATCGTTTATTCGATAAATCTAGATCAATAAAACGAAGTCAGGAGAATTAATTTATTCATAAAAGTACTTTCCGCTGTTTTTTTGTGCCTTTCCGTGCAATTAAACACAGCCCAAAATCGAACAATGTTATTATTGCACTACTGTCCCATACTAACCCACCCTTGTCGCCATTGTTGCATACTGCAAAAGTTAATGGGTTCATGTTGAGGTGACCCATGACCAGAGGAAATCCCTCCGAATGATTGACAGCTAGGAGACCTCTTTTGTGAATGACTGGCAGCCAGGTAAATGGCCCTGGCTGGCTCTTTTATAGACTTAGCTTACAGTACCAGCATGCACTCTGATCCCAGAGTGCATCATACATACTTAACATGCAAAGGTAGCCACCTAGTGGCAAGTAAGCAAGGATATAACATTAGTGGCTAAGGCCACTTGAGATAACTCAATAAAGGTGCTATCCAATACACCACAGTCTTCTAGGGGAAGAGTAAACAAACAGCAGCTACCATGCCAACGACTCCACACATTACATTAGCCGAAGAAGGGGTCATTCTTTTGAATGCCAAGGTCAGCAATTGAAAGGGCATACGATGATAGCTTGTGTGTGGCTTCTCAACGACTTTTAATAGGCTACTTTCATTCACGCTGCTGTTCTGTGAAGCCATCCTCGAATTAAACCCGGACTAGTTTTTTCCTAACCAGTATTGCAACATGCAACTAACTGAGGATAAGCAGAGAAGCCTACGGGCAGCAGTTTCATATGTTGCTTTAGGATCAGTTGATGGAGTTTTCACTCCTAGCAGAGGGAGCCTATGACCTTTTATTCGTTGTGGAGACCTGGCTTGATCACTCTACGACCGATGCAATGATTGTCGCCAGTTATGATTATGCCATTACTAGATTGGACCGTGGTACTAGGGCTGGCGGAGTCATGGTTTTATCTAAAAAGAAATTGGGTGTTATAGCGAACCACGCAACAAATGGCGTGGAGGCAATCTCGTCTGTATGCCACTCCAGAAATTACATTTTCTCTTGGGCTATCTCCCTAATAGTCGCTGTGATGTGGCTATCGACTCCATGTGCACCTATTTGGTTAATGCTGTCAAACCAGGCTGTTCGAACATTATTCTGGGCGATTTTAATCTATCTTCGGTTAACTGGGAATCTCGTACTGCTACTGAACGCGATTTTCTCATGAAAACATCTATCATAGGGATGTCTCAACTTGTTGATTTCCCAACCAGGAGAAATAATATATTGGACATCATTTGCACCGAAAATGAATGCTTAATTTTTGGGATTCAGCCTAAGCCATGTTTGGGCACTAGAGACCATGAAATGGTAAGCTTTCAAGTCCATTGTCAGTTATCGACTGCACGGTCAGTGGTGCAATCATTGGGTATGATAAATTTCGCGGCCTTGAGACAAAAGCTATCAGGACTGAATTGGTCTCATTTTTTGCAACAGTTGAATCGGATGCCAACAGTGCTTGGATTGCTTTTCACCAACTCCTCCTTGACTTAGTGATGAGTTGCAGAGGAAAACCTTATCACAAGGTTAGTAATGCAAAACCTAGACCATATTTGCCCAATTATATACGTAAACTGGATCACAAAAATGCCTTGCCTGGAGGACTTTTAAAAAATCTCCATCATTGCCTTCTAAATTCGCTTACGCCAAGTGTCGGGCGGACTATGCCACGGCGACAATGAATTGGCAAAATCAACTCGACTTTACTGCTATCAGGGATGGTAGTTTGTCCAGGCTTTTTCGGCTCTATAAAGTTAAAACCCGTACAACGCGTTCTCTACCACCATTTCTCCATAACGGTGACTTCGTGACCGAGAACTTGGATAAAGCCAACCTTTTAAACACAATTTTTCTATGAAATGTTGTTGCTGATAACAATTTGTTTCCTGATGGAAACACTACGACCAGCAGCACCGACCGACTTGATTCTTGCACCAACATTGTGTTTACTTACGAAAATGTCACTAAAGCTCTGTCCTCCATCAAACCAAGTCTTGCAGTTCACCCCGACGGCTTTTCGGCCTGCTTGTACAAACAACTCATACATGAAGTAACTCCTGCGCTCACATTTATTTTTAATTTGTCTATGAAAACATATTCTGTCCCAACTATGTGGCGAACGGCTGACATCACTCCCATTTTTAAGAAGGGTGATACTTGGAATCCGACGAACTATTGCCCCATTGCACTAAAAGTGGTACCATGCAAAGTTATGGAGACAATCATTTGCACAGTTCTGGTAAACAACCTTCACGATAATCACCTTTTAGGCAGCGACCAGTTCGGCTTTTTACCTCTCCGGTCTGTTGTTATGCAACTTTTGCTGGCTCTGGATCAGTGGACCTTTGTAATGGATCTAGGCGTACCTTCGGATGTGGTTTATTTTGATTTTTTTAAAGCATTCGAATCGGTTGTCCACTCCAAACTACTCTACAAACTTTCACTTTTGTTAGTCGGTGGAAACATCTTATCTTGGATAAAGAATTTTCTAACGGACCGATCTCAACGAGTGATTATTAAATCTTCTTGTTCAACTCTGTCTCATGTAGGAAGTGGTGTACCACATGGCTCCGTGCTTGGACTTCTATTGTTTGTTAATTTCATTAACGACTTAGCACCTGGAGGCCTAGACAGTGTTGTTTCAATAGTCTTGTTTCAACAGTCTTGTTTCAAATTTGCTGATGACATAAAGTCGTGTTCTCACATTTCTTGTTTCAACGATGGTTTTTTTTACAATCTGATGTGGGGTATATTCAGCAGTGGTCTGAGTTGTGGCAGCTACCAGTCTCAGAGGATAAATGTTGTGTCTTCCATAATGGAAATTTCAACCCCAACTTTGAGTACTACCTCGCTTCACACACACTTTCATCCGTGGACTCCGTCAGGGATTTAGGAATCTGGTTTTCAAAAGATCTTAAAGCATCCTTGCATTGAGCTAAAATAGCGTCTCACGCTTATCGTCGATTAGTCATGGTTAGGAGATGTTTCGCAAAATCTCCAGTTGTGGCCTTGGTTTGGGCATTCAAGGTTTATGTACGCCCCATCTTGGAGTATGCCAGCCCGGTTTGGTCTCCTTTTTTGCTTAAAGATATTGATTGTTTGGAGGCAGTACAGAATCAATTTACACGAGGTATACCTGGTCTTCTTGGGTTTTCCCAAGGGGAGCGGTTAACAAGGTTGGGGCTGCAGCCACTTGAGTTGCGAAGACTCTGGGCTGATCTCTCGCTGATGTTTAGTATCGTACGGGTTTTTTTGCTGGTTGACCTACATTTTTTCGAGCTTTCTCCAAGAACGAGTACCAGAGGTCACTCCTTTAAATTATTAGTCCAGGGATCACGAACGGAGCGCAGAAAACATTTCTTTGCTCTTCGAGTGGTCAAGCCATGGAACTCACTTCCGAAGGAAGTGGTCAGGGCTCTATCAGTCCATGTCTTTCGTAAACTTTTACAGCGCCTACCACTCACTTGTTACTTGAAACGTACTTACTAATCCCTGAGCCCTGCCGTTATCCTTGCCTTGTGGTTAAAGTTTTATTATTATTATTATTATTATAAATTGAACAAAAGTCTTAACAAAAATACAAAAGTACCACGCAACAATACTGCTGGAAAACACGCATTGTCACCATTGTACTCCCAATGGTGTTAGTGATAATGACTTTATAGCCTGCTGGTAAGGTCATCCATCCGATGACACTAATAACAGACGAAAAAAGGGAGATAACGTTGGTGCATCGGTTACCGACTACTGCACCTGTGCAAATAACAGACCACTGGTTAGCACATACCCTCAGTTCAAAAAGTGTTCAAAATGTCCCCCCTCCACTCCAATGCATAATCTTGCACGATGTTCGGTGCTAGCGTGAAATGCAGCGAGCTGTTCTGGGCTAATAGCAGCACTAGCTTTGCGAATTCGTCCCTCCAAATCAGCGACATCAGCAGGTTGGGTCAGGTACACTTTCTCCTTTAGGTATCCCCACAAGAAGAAGTCGAGTGGACTGAGGTCAGGGGAACGTGCAGGCCACCCGACCGGTCCACCACGTCCAATCCAACGGCGTGGAAAGGCTTCATCGAGATGTTCCCTCACAATAGCTGCAAAGTGTGGGGTAGCACCATCATGTTGGTACTATAGTTGTCGACGTGCTGCAAGTGGTAATTCGTCCACAAACTCTTCCAAAACCCCGTCCAGTATCAGTTGTTTGTACCTAACACCATTAAGTGTGCCCTGGTAGAATATTGGGCAAATAATCTGACCACCTATGATCCCACACCAGACATAACCCACCTGTTGACTTGGTGATGTGTCTCCCGCAGCCAGTATGGATTCTCCACGCTCCAGTAATGTATGTTGTGGGTGTTCACCACACCATCCCTGGTGAATTGAGATTTGTCTGTCCACAGAATACGGGTGTCCTCGCCATTCCCTACATCCTGTGTCAGCCAGTTACAGAAGTCAAGACGGGCCTGGTAATCATGTTCCTTAAGTCCCTGGTGGCAATGAACGTGGTATTGGTGAAATCTGCTGGCGTGGAGTATCCTGCCCACAGAACGACGGCTCTACCCACTCTTCTCAATGTCCCGCGTGCTGGTATGTGGGTGTAGTTGGACGTAAGCTATTACTGCAGCCGAATTGGCTTCATTGGTGGCCTCCCGTCGTCGGCCAGGTGGATGCGTAGGCTGGACTGATCGTGTTTGCTGAACTCTCCGAACAGTACGGAGGATTGTGTTTATGGATGGCTGTACCAGACCAGGATGCCTTTGACCATATATCCATATGGCAGCTCTTGCATTCCGCTGACATTTCCCATACAATAGTAGCATTTCAAGATACTGTTCATTTGTGTATGCAGGCATGGTGGGGGTTGCTAGTCCGTGTTAAGCAGTTGGACTCCCTCCCGAGGTAGACCTTTCCTGTTCACTTGGAACTACGTGAAGGTATGTATTGAACCAATCGCAATTTGCATACAAATGTCTTCACATACTTAACATGCTCATAGTCCGAATTCAGTTGTTTATTTATCGTCATGGATCGTAATGGTCTACTGTACTGTATGTAGTAAATTCCTAATTCATTCTGTAGGTCTGCAGTGCTTAGTTTTCAAATTTGCAAATATATGACATGGAAGGAATTGTTCAAGGTCACCAAACGACTATGTACTGTAGTACAGTTCGGGGCTGTCCATAAATGGTGTCACGCGAACTTTGCCTGTCTTAACACCACCCTCCCCTTGTCACATTGTGTCGCAACCCAATGAGGTAAACTCTGCAACCCACCCTAGACAAAGAGGTCACAAATTCCTACAACCCCTCTCCCCCAATCGATGAAGGTTGCTTGTTTTAGGCGATTTTATCCCTAAAACGCAACATGCGGTTAAATAATTGTAGGCAATGTTTTATTGCCAAAGTTTTGCATGAATGTAATTTTGTTCAACAGTTTTGTCTTTTGGTTTATTGCGTGGTACTTTTGTATTTTTGTTAAGCCTTTTGTTCAATTTACCAACTGATCCTAAAGTAAAATAGGAAACTGCTGCCCGTTAGCTTCTCTGTTTATCCTCAGTTAGTTACATGTTGCAATGCTGGTCAGAAAAAACTAGTCCGGCTTTAATTCGAGGATGGCTTCACAGAACAGCAGCGTGAATGAAAGTAGCCTATTAAAAGTCGTTGAGAAGCCACACTCAAGCTACCACCATATGCCCTTTCAATTGTTGACCTTGGCGTACAAAAGAATGGCCCCTAGTTCGAGTTCGGCTAATGTAATTTGTGGAGTCGTGGGCATGGTAGCTGCTGTTTGTTTACTCTTCCCCTAGAAGACGTTACCCGTTATTGACGACCACTTTACGTTTCTTCTCAAACTGTTTGGCAGGGAAGCCACTCAAGCTGCACGACAGCATAATGCTTGTAATACCCATAACTCGTAAACAAATGATCTGATTTTCGTTATATGTTTTGCATTGGTCATCCCTTGCCAATGTCTACAAGTTTCAAATTTAAACATAGGTTATACAAAGCATGGTTTAAAAGTTAGGTGTTCGATGACCTTGAACGACTATGTGAAGGTCAGTGCTAAATACATGATTCGTGGGGCCCCTATTCACCTTCATACCATGCAAGGTTTCACTGCTCTAGTATCAATCAGCTGTAATTGCCTGGGATGTTGCGTCCTTTCTGCCCCACCCTGTATATATATATATATATTAGTTTAAAATCTAAAATATGTACAGTATAAAGGTACGTAGTAAGCCTTATTTCTTTGTCCATATATCTTATTCCATTATGGTATTTTAAATCTGTTTGTTCCTCAGCCCGTCTTGCTTGTGTAGGTCGTAATATTTGTAGGTATTTTTATAGTATTTTTTTATGACAATATAATCTTGTAACTGTTAAACCTTTAATATTTTATTTTCCCTATAAACCTCCTGTTGATTTATTAACTTTTCCGAAACACATTTTACTATTTTATCTTTAACTTTCTGTTATCTATTTATTAAATTTTCTGATGTAAAACCATATAGTTCAATTCCACACCTTACATAACCACCAATCCATACCTCATATGCAATCATTTTATTTTTACGTTTATCGTGTTGGCCCAATGATAGGATACAGAATTGACGGCTAAAATATTAAGGTTCAACATTGGACCCTTGCTCTTGATGGTGAGCCAATATTGCACCAACATTAGTCCAATGTGTATAACCAAACGCCAACGCGTCGCCAACATCGCCAATGGTTGGCCAATGCTGGGCCGCCCATCAAACGTTACCTGGGAAGTGATTGTTGGTTATGCGGGACATGGGACATGGGACTTCATGATCAGTGTTTGTAAGGTGTAGATGTTTTATTCTTGAGAATATACCTTCATAATTTTATAATAACAATTAATCAATGGGAAGCCAATAAACTGCGGCCACAAGCCAATTACGTCTCCTTAACAGCGATTAAACGACCACACGGTATTTTATCAGATTAAACGATCGGCATCACCCCTCCATCTTGAATTAACGTTCGACTCGTCTTGTACCGCAGCTTATTCCGCCTAAATAAAGTATGAAAGAACTGCATTTCGTAGGTCTA
>JAHWFP010174541.1:171439-190548 GCA_023313725.1 Lithobius niger
TTTTAAACTTGATGTTTAAGGGAGGCGGTATATTCTCGTTTCAAATATAACTCGAGCGTAGTTTAAGTATTGATAAATTTTCTCAAACACTCGTTACATTCCCAAGCTGATAAAAACACCTCGCGCAAGCGCTCGGTATTTTTTCAGCTTCGGAATGTAACTCTTGGTTGAGAAAATTTATCGATAAAAAACTACGCTCTCATTATATTATTACTGATAAAATGGTGTGAATGTTTGTCTCATAACTAGCTTCTCGCTAATAGGTAATTTCAGGAAAAAATTCTTCAATATGTTAAATAAAGGTTAAATTTTGCAGATAGTTGTAGCTAAACCTGTAACACCTTTTGCTTCGGGTTTCGGTTTTAGAAGCCTAAATTCCAAGTTACCAATCAATCTCAATACTATTGTAAGGGTAGAGTTACAGCATTTTGATTGATTTGATTAATAGTAAGTATTAGCCTGAAGAGAATATCAGGCTCACAAAGAGGAGGAGTAGACAACGAGAGGGACAATTTAGCTGGAGACATTCAGTACGGTTGTTGTTGTTTGGTTTTTTAGTGAGCACGAACCCAAACTGGGTTATCTGCCCCACGAATACATGAGAGGGATAATATAGTTGATTTTGTTGTTTGCGTTATGGAGTACGAACCCAAACGTCGTTACTGTATCTGTCTCACGATGATGAGAGGAACAATAGTTTTTCTATAATACAACAATGTAGAATAGTTTAAGGGTCTTATTGAAGAGTTGTAGACCCAGAGTCATGTGCCTATCTGTACTATACTTAATCTAAGCACGAATCAAAACGATATAATTATACAGTCACAAGACGTTAGATGATTTACATGAGAGAACACAAGGAGAACACATTGGTGTACAGACTGAGGTACACATGATTGGTTGTGCTTCGTCCCTGCTGAAAATGAACTGCAGAAAAACTGCAGAAATGGAATGAAACTGCAGTTTAACTGCATATTCGACGATAACTGCAAAAAAACTTTTTTTTTAAACCATAGTTTGTGTGAAATTCAACAAGCTAACTTAAAAACTGCAAAATAACTCTAGTTACACTGCTGGGAAGGTTAGGCACAACTACGATAACACAAAAATGGCAGAAAACTGAGGCTCGAAAACCAGCAGTATGGCCATCATGACACTCGGTTTACCAACGCGGCTTCCCCCCCCCCCCTCCCCACACACACACACATTTTAAGCCTGTCCATTCCGCAGGTTCATGTAGTTGTTTTCATACGTCTTTTTTTTAATTGCACTGATTTTTTTTTTGGCCAAATAGACATGTAATGTGATCGGCATTTGGCGATGACAAAATTTTCATTTATAAACAAGTCAGGAAGCCAAATGGGCTCGATTAGTGATCAATTAAATAGGGAATGGTAAAGATTTACATCAATTTTATTTGTTAGCTACCGAATTCTCTGAACAAATTATTCGACAAAATCTATTTGCAACAATATTAAGTAACATTAAACAGTGTGGCTCGTTAAAAACAATCCAGGAAAGTCTTGACCCCTACTTTAAAAATGTCCATGTTGGCCATGGGACCACCACCTACATAGTTTTGTACTAGTTGATGTTATGGTAATATGATGACTACCGCATCACCACTTTTAAATTATGCTCTAAATAAAATTGACCGTAGTTTTTCAGTTATTTTGTTCCAAATGCCTGTTTTTCCGTGCTACACCCACTTTTTGCCAATTCGATCTGATACTGATATATTAATCGAATACTGAGAATCCGATATCGAATAGTTACTTTCTTTTTTTTTTCCTTCTGAAAATTGGAAGGCAAGCAAACTTTAGTTCAACTTAAATTAGAAATTCCAGGACATTGCTTATGAAAAATTTTCAGTTTCGTTAATTTGTTTGTTAATTTTCATGCTCTTTTTGTCTATTTTGGAATTGATCACCGTGTCACCTTCCTTTCTCTCCAGCAGATGGTTGCAGGGAAGATACTGTGCATCTTTGTTTATACAGTTTGGACGGTATAGGATTTTTGGTTAGAAGGAGGATGACGACGTAAGGTGTATCGCTATTTGTGAAAGTAGGGTGTTTTGGGGGGAGAGGGGGACGACATACAAATTATTAGTTGCTACTACAGAAAAAATGTCTAGCTGCTGCCATTTGGAACATTTTTGGTTTTGCTAAATGACTTGTGGCCAACTAGCTAAAATTAACTACATTCGAAAGCTGTCGAAAAAACGGTAAAATGGTTTATTTGAACATCAATTTTTGGCAAAATTATCGAAAAAATTAGATTTTACCGATAATGAAGAAATGGTTGAAAAGTGCACATTAACAGCAACTGAAAAATAACTGAAAAATAATGGCAGTTACACTGCAGTAATGCGAAAATTCAACAAGATAACAATAAACTGCAAAATAACTGCAGTTTTCAGCAGTCTAACTCTGAAACTGCAAAATAACTGCAGTGTACCAATAGTGAAAGTGACGTTGTGTCACGTCTTAACTTACGAACAAATTTGTATGGTACAAGAAAGGGCTGGTATAGTGTAGAACAATTAGTGCCAATTGACTGTTTAAAATCAAGCCAACAGTTGCATAACTATAGCAGATATCACAAAATACAAAACTTGGAACCATACACATTAACGCTTAGTGAATTGCTAGGTATATAAAGCTGGATGACAACATACATCATTGTAAGTAAAGTAAGAGTATATCAGGGAAGTACGCATGCATGTTAAGAATAGAAATTTGTTACTGTGCGTGTACTGCCAAGATTAAGGTATGAATGATAGCTGAAATTTATTTATGAATTTTTTTAATTTTATTTCCACCTGCAATTATTGGAAAAAGCAGAAGTTTAACTGCAGTTTGAACTGCAGTTTAACTGCAAAACAGAACTGCAGTTTAACTGCAAAACAGAACTGCAGTTTTTTGGGGGTGGGCAATTTACTGCACTTTCACTGCACTATTTTTGCTGTTTTTCTGCAGTTCATTTTCAGCAGGGGTGAGGGGAACAAATGAATGATGCCAGTGCCAACTAATCTGACATCGCCGGCGTAGGAAAGTACGCAACAATAGCTAACTCAAAAAGGTTGGAAGATATAAATCATAAAATGCATTTGAATGAATTAATGGCAAAAAAGAAGCAAGTAATTTCTTAGTTGAAGTACAATACGGCATTTGCAGTCGGCAAACTTCGGCGCCTATGCAACTTCAAGAAACGGAAATCTAATCTTCAAGCACAAAATCAAAGCCCTAAAATGTAATAAGAACCTACATGAAAATTGCGGGTCGGTTAGAAATATCATTTTCCTATTTACGCACACTGAGCTACTTGCCTTATGCAAATGAAAGAATATACATCCTGTAGGGAATAATGGCAATTTCGTTGAAAGGTTAAAACGGCGTTTTCCTGTAATGGTTTATTGTAAATATAAAATTATTTGTGATTACAAAAAATGATCTGTTCCTGTAGAAAGTTGTGGGAAAGTTCAATCTTGGATTTAATAAAGAAATCAGACGATTTGGTCCATTATTGGTGGAGAAAACTTGTTTTTATTGGCGACTAAGCCTATACGGCTGGCAAGAAATAAAAGTTCGATGGTGCGAAGTTTTGCGTTTTCGAAGTTCACCAGATTTTTTATGGCAGAAGTCGAGATGATTATCCAATCGATTCTTAAAGCCGGGTTTCTTGACATGCCCCCACAAGGGCAATTTTATTTGGTGTAGTCCAATGAAAGTACTTACAAAGCAAAGTTAGTGCACACAAAATAAGTTCTAAACTGGGCTACCATTACAGTATTACAACAATTATTTTACGCTAGCAATTTACTTATTGTTATTACCCTACATTCATCTCAACCACTGTTAAAACGATGTTGTATAAATCCCACATTCGCAAGGTTGTAACAATGCTCAACAATGGTTGCATACTAATTCTGCACACTTATTTCGCACACTTATTTTGCACAACCTTTTAGAATTCATACAAGTACGACCATCTTTGTAAAGCAATATGCTGCTTTGTATAATGTTCGGATTAGGAGGTGTCCGGACTTTCCGGGAATGTAATTCAGGGGTCTCAGGAACACTCCCACTGTGCGATGGTAGTACAGGAGGAGTAAGCCTCGGTAAAGGAACCTGTGGAGAGCAGTACGTTCCCTTGGAAGGGTCCGAGCCGCAGAAGGTATGTTTTTTAAAGATACCGGTGTAAATTTTATAATAATAATAATAATAAATTACAGTTTATTCCACCACCAAAGTGGAAGGGATACGGAAGGGCGGTGAGCCGCTGACACCGTTCCCAGGAGTTTAAAAGAAGCAAGTAATTTTTTTTTTTATTTATTTTTTTTTTATTTTCCTGTTTAGGAGATCAAGATAGTGGACGCCTTAGAAAAATGTTTAAATTTTCGTTTTTAAGTTGCCCTCGGAAACACGCTATCGACTGGGCAGACACGGTGCTGGCATGTAGGGCGTTCCAAATGGGTACCACTCGGACCGAAAAGAAATGCAGGCGGCAGTCAAGACGCGAGGGGGGAATGATTAGCTTCCAGTCATGTCCTCGAGTACAGTATATGTGCTGTGCGCGATCAAAAAACGGTAGGTCAACAGCTATAAGATTGTGTAAAATCTTATACGTGAGTATAAGATCTGCTTTGATGCGGCGAAGTTCTAGCAACTCAAGGCCAAGATTACGAAGACGATCTTGGTATTTAATTTCTCTAAAACCAGGGAGATTTTTTGTGAAGCGTCGTTGGACTTTTTCCACAAGGTCAATATCCTTGGCCAAGTACGGAGACCAGACAGGGGTTCCGTATTCCAAGATTGGACGTACAAACACCTTAAAGGCCCAAATTTTAGTGGCAAGATTTCCAGATGTAAAACATCTGTTCACAATCATAGATCGACGAAACGCCGCAGTTACAACCTTTTGGCAATGAAAGGAAGGTTTCAGATCCTGGGTGAACCAGATACCCAAATCCCTAATTTCCTTCGCTTGAGGTAATGGCTCATGGTCAAGAAAATACTGTGGATAACAATTTTTATTCCCCACATGGAAGGAAGAACATTTAGGATTAGAGAGGGGAAGCTGCCACTGTTTAGACCAGGCAGCCACCTCCCGGATCTGTTCCTCCAGTTCTTGCGAAGGACCGGAAGTCGTATTATCGACCCCAATCTTTAAGTCGTCCGCAAATTTGTACCCATAAGTGCCCGTGTTACCGATATTCAGGTCGTTAATGTATATTAAAAAAAGTATAGGTCCAAGCACAGATCCCTGGGGCACCCCACTCGGGACTGGCTTCCAGGGTGAGTACGAGTTCTCAATCATCACCCTCTGCATGCGCCCCCTTAAAAAGGCAGCCAGCCAGCATTTAATATTTCCTTCAATCCCGCAGCTGCTTATTTTCAATAGTAGTTTTCGATGTATTACAGACTCGAAAGCTTTTTTAAAATCGAAGTAAATAACATCTGACGATGCTCCAATGTCCCGTGCGCTTGTCCAGCGATCCAGTACCAATAGTAACTGATGGATTGCCGAACGATTAGGAACAAAGCCAAACTGGTCACGTCTAATGACTGAGTGATTATCAAAAAACTGCAGAATTTTGTCCCGAATGATTGACTCCATGATTTTGCACGACACACATGTAAGAGCAATCGGGCGGTAATTGTGTGGGTTTGACGCAGAACCTTTTTTCAAAATTGGAATCACATTTGCCTTGCTCCAGATGCCTGGAAGTTTATGTTGGGAGAACGAAAGCGTAAAAATTTTGGAGAGTGGATAGGAGATTTCCCTTACTACCTGCCGTAGGATAAAGGCCGAAAACCCGTCTGGACCACACGACCTACTTGGTTTAAGATTATTTACTGCTCTTACTACAGAGCTTTCAGAAAAGACCACCTGTGTGCAAGGTGGAATATGATTGGGCAATTTAATGTCCGGCAGTCTTTGATCATCGTCATCCTGAATTGTGTTCAAAGCAAAAATATCGCCAAAGGCTGTTGCCTTCTCAACATTACCCTCGATGAAGGAGGTTCCCTCCTTTAATGGGGGTATAGATCGTGTATTTGAATTCCGACTTCTAAATAATTTTAAAAGAGCCGAATGGCTGCCATCACGTATAGCAGCTTCTTCCCTCCCGCGATGCCATGTCTCAACCATATCAGAGTATCTTCTGCGTGCATTATTGTAAACAAACAAAAGCTCCGGGCTAGGTTTAGTCTTATAGCGCTTCCAGTGTTTCACCTTTAAAGAACGCTGTTTAGCAATGTATTTTGGAACAAATGTGCGTCCATAAGATGTTGGGCGAGGCCGCTCGCGACACATTTCTATATGGCCGGATAAAATATGTGAGAAGCAGGACCATGCATGTTCAACGTCTTGGTGTAAATTAAAGACAATAGGGTCCCAGCTAAACACTATCCTGTAACTTGGAGATAAAATTTAAAACAAGTGATTCCCGTTGGGGTGGGGTGGGGTGGTATTGGTTCAACTGAGCGATGCAGTTTTTTCACACCGAATTCATTTCTTATTAATTTTTTTTTAAACAAGGGTTTCCTGCTGTGTGGGAGGATCAAGAAAGCTAGGGTGGTTTTAGAAATCTGCGTGAATTAGAAACGTTTTCCCGAAAATTAAAATTCAATTTTCATACTAATTCGTGTGACATTGTTCAATATATTTTTTTAAAGGCCTCCTGTAGTGGGGATTTTCCCGGATATCGCATGTTCTCGGAGGCCCAATCTAACACTGCTTTGGATCACTTCTTTGTATCTGCCACAGTGTTACATTCTAAACCTCTTACATTATTTTCTTTAACTGGGGGTATGGGGGGGAAGTATAAGCCTCAGTAAATGGATCTGAGGAGAGCAGTACGTTTCCCCAGCACACAAACGTATTCCTGCAACTGAGCAATGCAGTTTTCACTCCGAATTAATTTCTGATTACTTTTTTTAAATAACGGTTTCCTGCTGCAACAGCTATATCATCAGAAATATTGGTCGATGACGAAGTGTTCCTTCAGCGAACAAGGGAAATAAAATTTTGCCCGGTCAGACTGCAACCATACTGTAATTACTGTATCGGGGTGGCGTCATAGTAGCAAAACGACATAACAGTAAAACGACATAACAGCAAAGAAAGCGACAAAAGCGCAAAAAAACGTAGGGCGTCATAACAGCAAAACGTCATAACAGCAAAACGTCAACAGCAAAATGTCACAACAGCAAACATTTTTTTTGCTATTATGTCGCCCAGACATAACAGCAAAACGACACAACAGCAAAACGACATAACAGCAAAACGTCAAAACAGCAAAAGGACACAACCGCAAAACGACAACCAGCAAAATATCAATGCAGCATTAATGTCGTAAGTATTTTCGACATATGCTGTGGCGGAGCCAGGAAAAGGCAAGGGGAGGGATGCCCCCCAATACACACATGCTTCGCAGAGAAGCGTTGCCCCCTCATCACTTTTAAATTTAACGGTTTTTTTTACCAGTTTTAAACCCACTGAAATCATGGGAATCGAGTGGGTTCTATTCCCATGCTGTGTTCAAGATACTATGTCATTTTGCTATACTGCTGTTTAGCTGTACTGTCGTTTTGTTGTTGTGTCATTTTGCTGCTATGACGTTTTGCTGTTATGTCGTTTTGCTGTTGTGTCATTTTGCTGTTGTGTCGTTTTGCTGTTGTGTCTTTTTGCTGTTGTGACGTTTTGCTGTTGTGACGTTTTGCTGTTATGACGTTTGCTGTACTGTCGGTTTGCTGTTATGAAGCTAGCGTGGATTTTTGCGCTTTGCTCTTGTGACGTTTTGCTGTTATGTCGTTTTGCTCTTATTCGGGAACATGTTTTGCTTTTGTGTCGCTTTGCTGTTAGGTCGTTTTGCTACTATGACCTCACCCCACTGTATCACACGTGGTATGTTCGTTCAAAGCGCACTGTTAAAGCATCGTTGCTAGGGGTAACAGACTGTTGATTCATTCCAATGTTCCCTTCGACGAACAATGGAAATTGTAACCATACGACACTTGGAACGTCATATCAAAGCATACTGTTAAGGCAATGTCGTTCGATTGTTGTTCGAGCTTTCGGAAAACAAGGAAATGAGAACTACTTCCTTCTTCCAACAAGGGTGTTTCTGTTTGGCGATGCTGCTACACGAAATGAAGGTAAGGTAATAAAAATTTATAGCTTGGTTTTGCAAAAATGGGCCGGTATAAGCGATGATTTAATACTTCGCCCCCTCGGACGATTCCACACCACCTCGGACGTCGCTCTACCAAAAGTGTGCATTAAATCACTTATACCGGCCCATTGTTGCAAAATCTATGTAATGACCATTACAAATCCACCGAATAAAAGAAAAAGCTATTGAAAGTTGGTCATCCATTTACTTATACAAGGTGTTTCTAAACCCAATGCAGAAACTTTAAGGATGACTTCCACCATACAAATGTAGGTTAAAAAGTCCTATAAAGATGTGTCCGAAAATGCTTCCTAAGGGCACTGCGGCCCCACAAAGGTGGCCCCTAAAACTCCGTCTCAGCCTAATGTCTCGGAAACATTTTGAGCCACAGCAATAAGCCTTGGTATGTGAAGTAATAGTAACAACAGCTATTATTCCAATGTATTAGCAGATTAAATACACCTAGGGAGAGGCAGAAATGGGGGGGGGGGGAACTTATCCCCCTCCTTTCTGTTTATCATTCAACATCTTTTCAAGTTGTTATACCATAAGTGGATTCTCCAGAAAGAGGTACATAAAACGACCCTCTTGTTGAAAACCCGTAGGACCAACGGGTTTCAAGAGAAATGAATTTGTAAAAAATACTGCATGGTTCAATTTCAAGAACAATCCACAGGAACCGGTTGACCTTCAAGTCCGAGTTTATCTGTTTTGAGGTCATTGAAGAATACATTCCAAATTATTCAGTCTGGGGTTATTGGTTTTGAGTGTTTTGAGTTCTCGGTATGATTTCCGTCCGAGAATCTGAGTTTACTTGTTTTGAGTTCAGGCTCGAACGCACTGGGCGACTTGGCCACGCGGTCTGGTTGCTGCAGCCAATGAGAATGCTTACAGTTTATGTAAAACAATGCATTAATCATTTTCATTGGCTGCAGCAATCAGGCCACATGGCCAGGTTGCCTAGTGTGTTCGAGCCCTTCCTTTTGTGATTCAAGTGCTAGTCATGGTTTTTGTTGTCAGTTCTTTATGCGATACAAGTTCGATTCAATCAAAGTTCAGAGTGTATTGGTTTTGACTTCCTTGTGTGATTCAAGTGCTAGTCATTCATGACCGAGTTTTTTTGTTGTCAGTTCTTTCTGCGATTCAAGTTCGTAGTATAATGCCTGCATACAGTAGCGAGGAAATGGCTAATATTCTTTTTATGCATGGACGTGGAAATGGTAATACTGGTGAAGCGCAATATCTTTACCAGGCTCAATTTCCAAACTGTCACTCTCCAGACACACACATTTACATCCATGCATCGACGACTCACGGAGCATGGCACTGTTCACCCTCCCAAAACTGATGTGGAAGACCTAGGACCGTTCGGACACCAGGAATCAAAGAGAAGATTCTGGAAATGGTTGATCATACTCCCTCAACAAGCACAACACAAATTACTGATGAAGTAGCTGTTTCACCCGTGACTGTTTGGAGTACACTGTATTAATAACTCCTGTATCCATACCATATTCAGCAGATGCAAGCATTGGTAGACCGAGATCATGCACCAAGAGTGGAATTCTGCCGATGGCTATTAAGACAGTGTGCTAGAAACCCCCTTTTCGTGCTTATGGTTCTGTTTACAGACGAGGTCCAGTTTACGAGAGATGCTATCATGGACTTTCATAATAATCAAATCTGGGCATGTGGAATCCCCAAGCAATTGTACAATCAAGACACCAGCAGACATTTTCTGTGAATGTATAGGGCGGAATAGTGGGGGATCATTTAATAGTGGAATAGTGGGGTATCATTGGATAGGATCATTTTTCCTGCCACGGATCCTGAATGGTGAAAACTACCTGCAACACGATTTACCTAGTTTATTAGAGGAGCTGCCACTGCATGTAAGGCAACACATTTATTTTATGCATGATGGTGCTCCTGCACACTTTCGCATTATTGTTCGGGAATTTCAGGGAAATATCTACCCTAATCTGTGGCTTGGTAGAGAGGCACCCATTACCTGGCCCGCATGTTCCCCAGACTGTAATCCTCTTGACTTCTTTCTTTGCGGGCATTTGAAGACACTCGTATACAGACAGCCAGTTCCAAATGTTGAGGTACTCCGTACGCGGGTGGCTAATTTCAAGACGGTACGAAATACCTTGTATCTTAGAACAGGTATGGCGGTCATTGAAACGATGCATGGATGCATACATTGAGGCTGGGGAGGATATTTTGAACTCTTGATTTAAATGTAGTGTTCAGTTATCTGTTTGTAACTTTCCGAGACAATGTCACCGTTGATGCTTGTACTGTGCATGACGTTAGCATAAAGTTTGTCTCTGGGGCTGGTGGTTGGGGGGTGTGGCAGAGACCGTTGATCAGTCCTGGTTGACAGTATATGACGAAAATCCTCACTGGTATCTCTTTTGGCCTGTGTAGGTCAACCGGTTCCTATGGATTACGTCAAGGTTTTGTTTGTTCAAATAGAACTATGCAGTGTTTTCCACTTACCTACCAGGTAGTTTTCACCATTCAGGATCCGTGGCAGGAAAAATGATCCTATCAAATGATTCTCAACTATCCGCCCTGTACATTTACAGAAAATGTCTGCTGGTTTCTTCATTGTACAATTGCTTGGAGATTCCACATGCCCAGATTTGAATATTATGAAAGTTCATAATAGCATCTCTCATAAACTGTACCTCGTCTGTAAACAGAACCATAACTTGAAACAGGTTGGTCCTACAGGTTTTCCACAAGATGGTCGTTTTATGTACCTCTTTCTGGAGAATCCATTTCTGGTATTACAACTTGCAATATACGTTGAATGATAAACAGAACGGGGGATAAGTCGCCCCCTCATTTCTGCCCCTCCCTAGGTATATTTATATAATTCTCCTAATACAGTAGAATAATAGCTTTTATTACTACTACTTCACATACCAAGGCTTATTGCTATGGCTCAAACGGTTTCCTAGATCTAAGGTTGGGACGCAGTTTTAGGGGCCACCTTTAAGGGGTCACAGTGCGCTTAGGAAGCGTTTACGGGAACATGTTTACAGGACTTTTTAACCTTCATTTGTATGGTGGAAGTCATCCTTAAAGTTTCTGAGTAGGGTTTGGAAACACCCCGTATAACCTCTGTATAAAAAAAACAGTAAGTCATAAAGACCCTTAAAGTAATTGTTCCTGCTCCTGGAACGTTGTTTACAAAATTTAAAAATACTACTTTTTAAAAACACCTTTTTTCCCCACCCAAACCCCCCCCCCCCCGCCCACAACGAGCAGCTGAAAATTGTTTATTTTGCGTTGGAAAACTTACATAACTTGTGAATTTTTGGATTCGTTCCTTACAGTGCTGTGTTTCCCTAACGCTTTTTAGTTGCTTGTAGCTTCCAGCTCTGTAACCTGACTGTGCCTGCGCAGCGCAGCCTTCTCTCTATAAAAGCCAGTCTGCATGAAAGACATGCATCATTTTTCCTCTCAATCCATCAGGCAGTGAATCAAGATGGTTGGTGAGGTGGATGTGGTTGTGTATGATTTCCTAGGCAAAAAAACAATTTTCAGGCAACACGGACTGGGGGAGCTGGCAAAATTTGGTTCAATCTTGCCTCTGGATAACATACCTAACCTGTGAATTTTTGCATTCTCAGTTAGACCTCGTCAAAGTTACGTGGCTGGCACCACCCTAACGGGCACCCTAGGGTTACTAGCTGGCTTCCCCCAAAAGTTAACAAACTTCGCAATTTATTCACTGAACAAATAAAAGGTCGAATTTGGATGTCATTTGTAATATGTGGTGGCCATGAAAGGGCCGTTTGTTTAGAGGTGAGGATTTTGCTTCTGTCTTGAAGGTGGACTTGCTTCGCCTTCTGAATGTTAAGGGTGTTGGACGACACATCTGGCAGCTACGATGGGGTCCAGATGATGCTCCAGGGGTCCATTGGCTTACTTCATCATCTCTCTTTAGAAGTGTGATGTGAAGACGGAAGTGCTTCGCCATAATGCTGCCGTTAAGATGTCATGAAATGGGTTGAAGTTGTGGAAAGACCATGATGTAGAGATTACTTTTAATTCATTTGCCGTCACTCTGATATTGTTAGCTCAGTTTATGTTTTGATTTTCATATGCACTTAGGATGGTGTCTCTCATCAATTGTACAATGGTGCCTGCTGAAGTTTCGCTGAAACTTCCAATGAAAAGTAAAAACAATTGGTTTTTACCTCTGCTAATGTCACCATTTTCAGTTCTAGCTATGTAATAACGGACTGCTCAGACCAGACATAAGAGACATTCAGGTTCGTCACCCATGATCTTGGATAAGGCCGGGATGACGATTGGTTTGGCTGGGTCACAAGGTTTTGTGTTTTTTCTCGAAAGTCAGATCTTGGTGTCAATGTCACCGAGCAATTGTCGGGAGTGAAGATGCAGAAGCTGCAACGAGGCTAGCTGCCAATATTAAAAGGAACATGTTTTGTGGGTGAAGATGTTCATGGGCAGTTTTGCATTGGTTCGTGTGGTGGTTTCATTAAAGATTGTAGCCCGATGGTCAGGTCCCAATTAGAGAGGAGATGTGGTAGTCCTTGAAGGATGTTGATCCTTTTAGTCTTTCCTTGAAGAGGCCATTGAAGAATTTTAGAAGTTCTGGTAGAGGGGCACAGACTAGACTGACTTTCCCTGTCACACCAATTAAACCATTTGGTCCAGTGAATGTCATAGATTCTCTTGGTTGAGACCCTGATGAGTTTGCTAGCGATGCAAGAGGATTGCTCTTCATGAATTCCTTTCTTTTTGATGTGTCTAATGATAGTAGCCACCCGTGAAGTTGTAGGGCTCCGTTGTTTGGGTGGAATTTGGTTCCCTTCTGTTGCGATAAAAAATCCAGTGCTGCTGGAAGATTCCTTGTGCGGTCTACTGTGACGCTTATGACTTTTGGGGAACCATACTGATGATGGCCAATTTGGTGCGATCAGTAGGAAAAGACCTTGTGTCTGAGATATCTTTTGTAGAACTTGAGGCAGAAGCTTGAATTGTGGCAACAGGTAGGCATAGAGGTTTGTCCATGGGAATGTTGAAGCGTCCAGTGATATTACCGGGTCATCTCGGACTGGGCCGATGAAGTGGAGAAGTCTGGCATTGTGCCTTGTGGCAAATAGGTCTATCATTGCGGTACCCCAAATGTTGAAGAGATATTCGCAAGTGGATTTCTTTAGAGTCCACTCTCCTGTAGGGAGCTTCCGGCGAGAGATAGAGTCTGCAATTACATTCCGGTTCCCTCAAATGTTAAGAGGTAGGATGGTTGTGTTAAGCTTTAAGCAGAGCTGAAAGATTGACGAGGTTACTTTGTGAAGGTTGTGAGATCTTATTCCTCCCTCTTTCTGGATGTAAGCTACTGCTGTTGTATTGTTTGCTTGAACTTTAACAATTTTTCCCTTGACTATATCTTGGAAGTGGTGAAGGGCATGAGGTACTGCTTTCAACTCCAAAACGTTGATGTGGTCGTCGTCCTGGTAACTACAAAGTATGTGCACCCCATCCTTCTTGTTAGGCGTCGGTTAGCAGAAGGAGGTCTGGTGAGTGATGGCTCATGGTAGACTGTGAGAGACTTTGTACATCCGACCACCATAGAAGAGTTTCCATTGGAAAGATCAGGTCTGTTGGTAGCTTTAGGTTTGGTTGATCTGATTGATTCCTCTCAGGCCGATTCGAAAATGGTGCATCAGTCTGTTCATACACCTCAAAGGACAAGTTTGCCATGGAGTCCATTTTGCCAATGAAGGAGTTCAGTTCCTGTCGAGTGTGATGGAGTTTTTGAAGGAGGGCACCAGCTTGATATATGATGGCTTCTATCCGTTCTGATGAATGCATTACTCTGTTGCAAGGTTTAGGTTGAAGGAGACTCACAGGAAGATGAAGTCTTGAGCTGGTGTTAGTCTCGATTTCTTGAGATTTATTAGAACCCTAGTAGGTTGGGAAGATTGAGGGTGAAGTCTCTGTTTTCGCAAAGAACTTTGGGATTGCGATTGTTCAACAGGCAGTCGTCAAGGTGGTGCTCGCTTCTATCTGCGATTCGTGGAGTTTTACCAGGCTTAGTTTTCGTATTAGTGTGAAGATCCTGGGTGTTGCATTTCGGCCAAAGGGTAGGCATTGAAATTGGAAAACCTTGACTTTTTACGTGAAGCAGAAGTAGTGTTGGATTGATGCATGAAAATGGACATGAAGATAAGCATCTTGCAGGTCTATTGAGATCGTCCAGTCATCCTTTTTTAACGATTGCCGAAAGCAGTCTAGGGTTTCCATTTTGAAGTGATCATTATCCATATATTGGTTGAGAAGCTTGAGTCTTAGTCTCTCTCCTCCTGATTTCTTGGGTTGAAAAAAGATCAAGCTATAAAACCCGGGTCCATGAGGAAAATGTATTTCTCTTATTGCGTCATTCATTAAAAGGTCTTGCAGTGCTAATGACAGTTTCAAACTGTTGTTTGGTGCAAACTGCCAAGGAGAGGACTGGGTGAGTGGTGGTTTAGTGTTGACAAGCGGTCGGAACCCATGTTTATGATGGAGAGCATTTGATTATTGGAGGTTAGATTTTTGAGCCACTACTTTGGGCCACCAGTTCCACACCGCAGATGTCCGGACTACCTATCTGCACCGAAAAATCGATTGTTCAATTTATTTGCACCCCTCTCCTGGATACATTAGGGGCGCCCTAATTGGCGGGGGTGGGAGGCAAACTATATAAACTCAAAATATCACTCTTCTGCTTAAAAAATCCGGAAAAAGATTGTTCTTGGAGATGAGTTGTACAATAATTGGGTGCAAATACGAAAAAGCCAATGGGACCCTAGATTCTTCATTTGGCGTGGAAAAGATCAGGTCATCCATCATGTGAAAAATATGCTGGTCAGTGCCCCAGATAAACTAACTAGTCTTGTCACGAATGACCTGGCACATTATTTTAATCTCGTAGAGACGATGAACACCCTATACCTTCGTCTACTACTGGAATCTAAGCCAGAGGGCCTGCATGTCTCTCAGATCCTTTACATACATAGATTCCTACCGAGTTTCAAATGGAAGAGTGTGTGCCCATCTCCACTCCATCTCAAGTATCTCTTAATAAAGATGAATGCAAAGATGAACAAGGGGGATAGAAACAGGAGTTTGAGGTGTGCAGGCCAATCCAGGCCCTCTCAGAGGTCCTGTGGATTGGTCAACATGCTCTGCTTTTAGTTCTGTTCTCTTAGCTTTCACAGGCTGGAAGGAAGTGACGGAGTCGTGCTCCTACTGGGAACAGAAATTTCTGCATGGCGTCATTGGTTATTCCGAGACCTACTTTTTCCACCTGGAAAGGAATAACAGCTTTGTCTGGCTGGCATGGTACTTCTGTTGTTTCGTCCCATCGGCTTGTTGAAGGGTGTTGAAAGAAAGGACTGGTTGTCGTCTGGTCAACGTTTGGTGTTATGATTGTTTAATGACTGTGACTTTGGTTTTAACCATTTTTCTTTGTTGTTATTTTGATTGTGGTAAGGTTTGAATGGCTTTGAATGGGCCTTTGGTTGCTATTTGGAGTTATTTTCCTTTGTTTTTCTTGGACCATCAAGATGAGGGGCAAGCTTGGAAATCAGACCACGAAAGAGAATGTCAGTCAGATTCATGAATCGGCTGGTTTCTAAGTTGAAACTTGGTAGGGTCGTTTAGGTTGGATGCAGTTTGTAGGGCGATATCACGCATCAATAAGTTGGCATTGAATAGTGCTCTAGTGATCCGCTTCATCGAGTGGTAAGGTGCACAACAGATATTCTGACAAAGTTGAGAAATGTGTAACGACCACAAAAACAGGTATTGAATGCATGCTTTACTTAGCAATGCTAGCATACATAGCATTAGAGACCTTCAGCTTTAAGTATAGAAATAATCACTTTAAAATGCTTAATGATTTTATGTTCTTGTGTTAAAAACTATAATAGCAAATAGCAATTAATTATATAGAGCACTAAAAAGAATTAAGTTTGGTAAAGAAGAATAAGGGGCACATGGTTTTGGA
This sequence comes from Lithobius niger, assembly GCA_023313725.1. Lineage (NCBI taxonomy): Eukaryota > Metazoa > Arthropoda > Chilopoda > Lithobiomorpha > Lithobiidae > Lithobius > Lithobius niger. The sequence goes on from JAHWFP010174541.1 coordinate 187,660, forward strand.
AATACGATGTTTGACCAAACACCATGAAGCCAGGAAAACACCACGACGTAAAGGGCGAAACTTCAGCAAGAGAGAGTGGCTAATTTGGACCCATTGCTCGCTCTCTTAGCTTCCTGACCGTAATGAAGAAGGCCGTGTTTTAAAAAGGCTCCAGCTCTGCCCCGTTTCCAGGCTGCTCGAGGCAATAGTAATTGCACACGATAAAGGCTGAAAAAGATGCATTGATAGATCACAAGAAGTGTTAATTCGAGTCAACGGTCACATATGCTGATGTGGGTATAAGTTAGAGAGGTTATAAAAACGTTATGCTTTTACAAAGCAATTAATAGTAATTTATATTTTGCAAAAGGAAAACGATGTGAACTTGGTTCGAAAGAAAAATGTTCTATAGTTATGAAAAATTTAATTAGCTAGTTTAGACACACACACCAGTTAAGCCAGAAGTGTTTTATTTTACTATTACACAAGTAATAAAGTTTATAAACAAACCATTAAGAATGTTGAAGATGGACTGAGGGATGATGAAGAACCTAAATTGAGCTTTTCACAAGCCTAGTGAAGTGGCAAGTATTTTATTTAACTTAGCTAAAAGGTTTGATTGTAAAATTACGCTATTTGTTAATTGTAAATAAATGTCTAATATTGATTTTAATGGAGTCACGTCAGTTTTCATGATAGGACACACTGTATGAAGCTTGCGATCTGAATATTTTATTTATTTTATTTATTTATTTTTTTAATTTCGATGACTTTGGCTAATAAAAATTGTAACTTTACATTTGTTTATAACGGTGGTAATAATTTTATACTGCTATTATTGTTATTTTTTGTGTGTCTACGATGCACCCAAACTTTGTATTTGTTTCATAAGTTGACATTTGTAATCATTGGGTTTTTTAGGTAATATTTATTATGGTAGCCAACACACCACACGCGAGCTTTAGCTATTTTTATTTTTACGGAGTTTTGTACTGTTTGCCTGGTTTAATAAACCAATATTCTATTCTATTCTAACGTTGGCGTAAACTCAGGAGAATCAGTTAGGCCTACTGTGAAAAGGTTGTAAATGTGCTGTTGGCAAACTTGCTTCGTAGGGCGAGAATATTTAATTATTCTTTTTAAAACCTAACATTCTGACACATTTATTAAACCTTGTCCTCGTTTCGTTTTTGCCTAGGAAGCAACGAAACAGCAGTAGTTTTACAAATGAGCGTTGAAACTGGTTGACTTTGTTGGGAGTGGGATGCATGAAATGTTTTTCACAAAGGGCATTGACCACCGTGTTCAAGACATCGGCTTGGGATGCAGGACACAGGCCTAGTCGTAAGTATTTGAGGTTGTCATATAGGATATGCCAGGGAATTTCCATTTTCTGCAGGATTAGAAGTGCCATTCCAAAATCCATTTTATCTTCAGCGGTGAGGAATTCGAACTATGGATAGGTGTCGAAGTTCCTGGTTTCGACGATCCGTCTCAAAACGGCTTGAAAAAAACAATTTTCACGGTCAAGCCGAGGTGGAGGAGGTTCAAGAGGATTGCCCTTGCCTAAAATGGAACCACCATTGCGTAGTTAACTGGTGAGGAGAGTTGTTGATTGGCCGAGGACTGATTGAGGTTTGAGGTTGCAATTCCATAATCCAAAGCCAAATCCAGTTTATACTCCACGGTTAATGATCGGAATTTCTGGTGATTGTGAAGGCTTATGTAATAAACGATTGTGGAGAGGCTTCCTTTGGAACTTCATTTGGCTTGGATATCAATGTTGGGCTCTTTCGTTGCTAGAAGATTTTCAAGACGGTGGTGGGAAATGATGCGACTTGGCACTGGCCGTCTTTCGCGCCCACGAGCTTTTGTAGACAGAGGGCTGCGCCATGCAAAAGCTAAAAAACACAGCATTGTGAGGAAATAATGCAAAAATTCACAGGTTGTATATGTTTTCCTGGGGCAACAAGAAAGAAAAATTACCCGCATTACTTCTTGTGAGAAGATGGTAAAAGTAAAATAATTAATATATCAGAATATATGGTAAAATGCAATAAAAACTGTCCCACTATTTAATGCCTTCACTGCCGTTGTAGGTTTTTTTTAGCTATGAACTTAGCAAGAAAGTCTAGGTGTTCGCCTTAAACTTAGCTTGCAAAAGGGATCAGAAAGAGGCATCCTATGGGCGCATAGCAGAAAATAAGCTCTATTTAACAATAAAACATTACCACTGGAAGGTGTAAAGGTATACCCATCAACTTGGTTTACAATAAAATAAACACTGGAGGGTTTATAGGTATAACCCTCAACTTGAAGGTCCCAAGTTTGCCATATAACTTGAACAATGCAGTTATTCTTTTCTATTCGTAGTGTCAGACGGAAGATAACAGACCATGGATTGACGTCTATCATCCACAGGTGGAACAAACCCCTTTTTAAGAGAAAGGTTGGACAATTAAATCGAAAGGTGGAATAAGGTCCACTTAATCTGTATGCCTCTCTAAAAAGCACATAAAAAGGTAATTTAATCTCATAGGCACATCTACCACAGAGAGAGATGTAGTTGGCATATAAGACTAAAGCAGTAAAATTCCGAAAAAGCAATACAAAAGGTCTATTTGTTAAACGGAATACTCCAGCAGACCGTCACGGTTTAATTTTTTTTAAACATTAATAAAAAAATGAAAAACTATATAAAAATTCATACTTTTCCGGAAATTTAAAATAGCTAACTTCAAACGAAATAACAGTTTGTAATAACGTGTCGGCGAATAGGTGAAATTTACCTGAATTGTAATATATCAAGTTACCATAGTAACAGTATTGGGGTTTATGCAGCAGCACAAAAACTCACAGTAGGCTATGTTTAAAGTAATTTCAAAAGAAAAAACTCTTTAGAGACAAAAA
>JAHWFP010174541.1:190648-223474 GCA_023313725.1 Lithobius niger
AGTTTAATTTACGTAAAAATTGGGCATATTTATCCCATCAAAGTCAGAGAAAAATTCAAAAGTATGTTCTATAGCTTTTACGTACCAGTAAGCATTATTTATTACTTCCGGTTTTACGGATTTACAAAATTCATGTTTAGGAACCTTAACTTGGTACACCAAGGGCACACGTTTTCACTCCAAGGTTAACAGCATCGGTTAATAAAACCTTCTCTTTGATTCCACCCTTATGGGGTTTAACCAAAGCATTCACTGTCAAATCGGTTAAAGAATTATGTCTCCTTTCTACCCAACTTTCAAAGCTGGGGGTCTAAGTCGTTAGCTTGACTTTTACAATCGGTTTTTGTTTGTAAAGGTTCTCCTTTGTGGAGTACCTTTCGTTTAGCACGTTCATTCATGTGTGCCTCACTAGGTTCGTCTCTGGACCTCTTGACGAGGTTATTATTTAGTCTCATGTCATTAGCCATCTGGCTAATTGGTTCATGCTTGACTGGTTCCGTTAAGTGGTGTGAGTTATCTTGTCGTGGCTACAGTAATAGTTTCACGCGGAGCCAACACTTGAAGTGGTTGGGCCCATGTTTCATTGATCGAATTAACACAACAAGTTTTAGGGTCTTTATCGCATCACTCTACATAAACGTTTGGTCTGCGTGACTTAGTTAACTGGGTAAGGGCCTCTATGCCTAACATGACTTGAAAAGACCATAGTAACACAAGCACCAGTTTTCAAAGTCAATCCCTGATTAATTTTTAGAAATAAATTTAATTGACGTTCTGCAAGAAAATGGCTTCTTGATTTTCGGCCAGTTTTTAGCAATGTCACTATTTATTAAATGTATGCAACTTGCGGAATCGTTTAAAATGACCGCATTACGATTTTGTATCTTACATTTGAAAGTGCAAGACTTCTAAGTGTTAAGAGTGTCTTTGTTTACATTGACGCAAGCATTAATTAAGTCCGGATCCCCTTTAGTTCAGAGCATGTGTTTCTCATTTGGAAGGTGGAGTTATACTCGAAACAATTCCTAATTCTGGGTTACACATTGTTAGGTTTTAACTCATTGTTGATTGTAGCATTGCTGCTAGTCTGAGCATCATCAGTGCTGGCTACAGAGCTAGTTGCACTGTCGCAACTTTTTGTTTTAGTGCTGGGGCTATTTCTACCATTTCTGGATTTTTGGCTGGCTGGCTGAGCTCCAGCATTAATAATTCGCCAAGCATTGATTGTTCACCCACTTACAGGGTACCTGAGCTGGATTTAGACCATCGTGAGTCTGATTAGTTTTACCCTATGATGACTAGTCGTTGCAATAGTAATCCAGCTCAGTGCGAGAGGAACCGCAAGTTCGGACACCTAGTACGTGTGCTTGGCCGTGCAACTAGTGGTATGAAACTACCATCCATGGGATTATGACTGAACGTCTCTAAGTTAAAAACACTCCTAGACACAGCAACGATACCTTCACACCTTGACCTGAGGGAGGTGCTGCTAGGTGTTGGGGCAAAATACGGGAGCAAACCCCTGGCCCACCGTAGGCTACACCCGCACAAGTCTCTAAATTTCCGGGCGACCGACTCATCCGTCGCCTGGACATGCCACAATCATTGCTACGTGCACTCAAGGTGGATGCACTAAATCGACTGCAGATGACCTAGGTAATGGTCGGGGTGTCGTACTTAGAAGAGTAGCCAACACACTGTGAGGTACTGAGTATCGGCCTTTGAATGGGGAATTTGTCAGCCTTAAACTGACTGTTCTCTTAATGCCAACACCTTGAATGTAATGGCTGGCTTTTTCTCTGAAGTTCAAATAGATGTAAACCATCACCATATGGATAATTTTGAGAGTAAAACGCCTAATACCCCCCGCCCTCTCTATTCCAATACTAAGTCCTATAGATACACAACCCTTCCATTCCCAAACTGGCCAAGAAGCCATGGACCAGGGTTGTGGGACTTAGTCTCTGGCAAAGTGGTGAACTTGAAAGAAAAACAAAGTCTCCCAACCGTTCCTTTCTGGGACACAGTCCAAACTCACTAGCCAGAACCCAGAATCCTGGGTCTGACTTTATGTCTGAGATCCATCACAAAACATGTCAACGTGTTCTTCGGAACAGCACCGCCTATAACGGATGTAGGCATCGGCAAAGCAAGAGCCTGGACACTTCAGATGATGGGCTCAACAACAAGAGACCTCTGCAAGTGATCGGTCAAGGTATGGCCTTCCATAAAGTAACATGCCACTGATGCGAACATGGTGGTATGTATCAGAGATTTGGTGGTAAGACGAACAAGACCACGCTTTGCTTCCCGACATGCTAGTTCTAGCACAAAAGCGAGAAAATGGCAGAAAAAACATGGGACAGCATTGATTGAGGGTTAGAGGGCTGAAAAGTGAAATTCCTGAGGGAAAAGCTAGATGGATGTGCTAGATGGATTCCTATTTGCAGGATTTGATGGAGCAACGGCTTTCTTTATGGGTTCTCTCATCACATATAAAGCACCATGGACAGCAGGCCCCTCGCAGGGTATAGGTAACTAACAATTATAGGGGTAACAATAACTGGGTAACAAAAATTGTATGATGGGCACATCACTAAAATTATACACAATACGATAGAATTACTTTCATTTACTTTTACAAAATAACAAGCCTTTGTATACTAACAACTTAAAATGGCGCTAAAAATGATTTCATGTGGCCTGCAATACTGATGGAAAGGTCGTCAAACTCCATAACCAGACTTGGGTTTTTCTGGAGCAACAATCTGGTGATTATTTTTTCGTCATTATCATCCAATTACGCCGTAACCAAGCTATAAAAATGTAACCACAACAACATACATGAAAAAATGTTACTTGACACAGATACCATCTTTGTCGTAGATCACGCTTGGAATGAATAATACACAGAAATACAGGTCCCTAATTGTGAACCAAAGGATCCTATTTTTTAAATTAACAACAGATTTAGACTCTGTACTATGTATAATGCATAAAATACACTCAATTATCCGATTATTTATGCTACCTGTTGTAATAATTAAAAGGAAAACTCAGCAAGTGTTTACTAATGCCTAACACGGTGCACTTTCCTGTTATCGGAAGTAACGCACTTTTCCCCAGCATAACACAGAAGCACGCCTAACACACACACAGATGTTTTTTAATAAGAAATTTCGTATTTTGGGAATACAATAATGAAAATGAATGCTCACATTCATTGTTGTTTAATGTAAGAACTGAAAACCTCCGAATAAATGCTTTGTTAGGTCTGACGGTGTCTACTTGGTGATCTGAGACAATGTTCGGTGTGTAAAGATCATTTGCCGAAACCCTCAATGGGGCGAAGCGAATTTTGATATTTACGAGGTGTACATGTGGTCCTGTTGCCTGTTGCCTGATACAAATTTTAATATTTTGTGGTTTGTGAGATGAAATCTTTATCACAAACGTATCACAAAAACGTATGAATTCGCTTTTAATATGAATACAAATTTGAATACGATCAGCAAAATTTTGCATAAATGCCTTTATTTGTAACCATGGTAATGGATCACGACTCCACTGACAATTGATCACTTACATACTGGTAGATGTTCAGGTTGTTAGTTATTTTTTCACAAAAAAGTACACAAATACATGAATGAACTTTTACATGAATTTATCATGTGTGATACTACTTTCAATCTGTGAGTGTTATGCTAAAATGCAACTGTTAGTAGCAACAAACATATCGATTCGTGTGTTCTGAGAACCTCGTAATAAAGCACATAAGTGTTGCTGTCCTTTTTAAACCTCTGTATAAAAACTGTTAAATTTGCCTTGCACATATTCAAGATTTAAACAATATTCGAATTTTTTTTAAGTTTAAGTGTTGTGGGAAGGATTAAGTTACAGAAAACAAAATCTTAAATAAAAGTAATATTTACCTTGTATTATTTGATGTGTTCTCGTGGAAAAAGTTTGAAAAATGATAATTAGAGACTGGAATGCAGCCTTTTATAGGGTGTCTTCGCCGTCATACCTTGGGAAGCAGCTGCATGCAACTTCCATCTTTTCCCACTCGGGTGTTGGCTTTCTTTTTCCATTCAAAAAACCCTCTCAGTACAGTTAAGTTTTATTTTGTATATTGTGGATTTTCGATATGCTGATTAGCTCTCCACACCTATGCTTCGGACCCCTACATCAGCATTGCTAACACAAACGAAAGTCGTTCTTACTGACGGAAACGAGAATGAAAAACCCATGACATAGTGAGGGTCGATGGCACGAAGTAGCCGACGCTCTGCACAAATTTTGCTTTGATCAGCTACAAAACCCTGTTTGGGTATACAATGTTTCTTATGCACTTAGGGTTGCTAACACAGAGATCGGTTCTTCTAGCACGATCACCTAGACTAATGCAAGAGTAATATTCTTACAGCCAGGCGACCCACTCTTCAATAGCCCTGCTCTAGAGGGACAGTAACTGACAATTCTCATTTTCTATCCCTGCCTTCTGACTCAATGTGTTCAATCAATTCAAGTTTCCATACAAACACCGACCTTCTAACAGGCTAAAGTAAAAAAAACAAACAGCTCACCCAGCATTTTGAGACATGAAACGCTAGGGAAGCCTAGGCACTTATCTCCCACATATGCATCAGTGGGCTGCTTCTTCGCCCATGTAAGAAGAAAAAATGTATTGGAGAAAAATATAAACCATCAAACGGTGCAAGTGTGCAACTTGGACTTGCATAGGGAAATGGCAACTGGTGTGGGCTAATGGTAACCTTTAATCAACAGAGCGGTCTCTTGGGCTTCCCGTCTCCTGCCAGTGACACTTTCTAAAGCTTTCCTAAAATTTCGGAAATGGATAACTGTAAAGATCTCCGCTGCCCATCTCTGAAGCAAAGTGGTGTCCATGTAAATCAGAAACAGTGGGACTAGTTGAGGCCACCTTGAAAGACCGAACAACCAAATATCAGAGTCAATGTTGGAGCTTGAAACAGCACTCACTTGAGTGGTCTTGGTCTGCAGAAAACTATACTGGTGATTTAATAAATGTGTTCCCATGACCTTGAGTGGTCTTTGACTGCAATTTTACTTGTGTTGGATTACTTTTCCACTGGAAAAGTTAATAACATCAGATCTCTACCTAAAGCTATCAACAAGCTTTGGAGCGATCTTGGTCCACCCGTATTTTAATGTTTCCGAAATGGCCGATCACCACAGGCAAACTCTGAAACAGAAAGCCTCTCAGCATCAATATTAGGTGTTGTGTTATTACCCGACAGTAGCAGACGGGCCTAGGCTGCTCATGGGTGTTTTTTGTGTGACTTTCCACTGGTGTGCTGAAACGATTGCAGCAGCACACCTCAGCATATGTGGCTGGAGGGTTTACCCTCAGCAGTGAATCCCATCGCCAGTGCATTGTCAGATAAGCAACCTCCATTTATTTGGAAACTCCTATCTACTAATGCGACAGCATTCCCTACCCAACATCATGATCAGCTCATCTGCTATCTGCGTGATTGCATTAACGTTCACAAGTCATTTGCTGCCATCGACATACTTATTTCTCACTCTCAGACCTGGACACCAAAGGGCGTGGTTGCGGATAGCTTCCATTCCTTTTGCACCAAGGAATGGCATTATGTGCAAGCATTCACGCATTTGGTTGCCTGCCTACAATCGAGCTAGGGCCGGCTGTTGTCTCCATACTATCTCTGTCATTATATCCAGCATCACGTTGTCATAGGTTCTTTTACTTATCCGCAACAAAACGCCCTTAGTTGTGGGGGGCTGAGAGGAACAGGTGGTCCATTGCAGCAAATGGCTTATGGATGTGGCCACTATCACGCACCTAGCAGATGAGCCAAGCATAACGATGGGTTGGTTCCCCTAAAACTGAGCAGAACTAACACAAGGGTAAGGAAACTCTGTCGCATCAGTTGATGCTAGTTTCCAAAGAACCAGAGGATATTTGTTTGAGGACTCACTGGACTTGGGCGCCAGTACCGAGGACGAAAACCTCCACCGCGTGTGCAGAGGTTGGGATGTCTCACCCCACCGATAGGGAATTCCCTGCTTCCATGTTGACACGAACACACAGGCAGGCTGGGCCCCTGTCCACTGCTGGTGGGGACACAAACAAGATCTCACGCATTCCTAAAAAAATATTATGTGTCATGTGGCAATGTTCATCATCTGGCTGTTCGAGAATGGGTTGGAAGGCGTTCCAAAATCCCTACATCTCATTTTTACCCAGTCCTTGTGTCTTGCAGTTTTTCTAAAAGTAAACACTGCTGATTCTACACACCGAAACTTCACACATTCGTGGAGCGATCTGTTGTAGCTTAAGTGGTTGTCCATTCTCTCGCCTATGTAACTGCAATCTGCAATGGGTCAGAAGGCATCGTTTTCTGTAACACAGAGGCAGCCCACACCAATACATGCGGATTAGCCCCCGGCTTCGTAAGCATTTCCTTCATATTTCGGAATGCTGGGTGAGCTAGGGGGCTTTTTACTGTGGTTAAGTCCAAAAACCAAGAAGTAGTGAGTTCATTGGAAACTTGAGCAGCTGATTGAACAGCTGGATCAGAAGGTAGATCACGGCCTGAAGATAGGCTTTCAACCAACGGCGTGAATGCTTGAACGCAATGCCACTACTTGGTGCCGAAGGTATTGAAGACTTATCCGCAATAACACACCCTTTGGTGTCGGGGGCTGAGAGCTTGGGAGAGGTGTGTCGATGGCAGCAAATGGCTTGTGGACGAGGTCGCTATCACGCCAATGGCCAGGAGACGATAGCGATGCAACATGGGTCCTCCCCAGTCCGTGGTTAACTATTTGGGACCGGAATTAAATACAATAACGAACGCGTACAAAACTTTGACCAGATTTGGTGCGGACACTTTTGTTTATTTTTCCTAAGTGTCTTCTCTAAGACTTGTAATTACAAAGCTGTTTTAGACAGGATGAGATGAGTTAAAAAGTTACGCGCAAATCTAATTGAAAATAAATGTCTTCTGTTTGAAAATCATCGAGTGTGTACTGCAATGGCCGAATTTTTTTCTATTTCGTAAGGAGTGTCGAAAATGGTGGTTGTTGAATGCAAGTGCTTATTTTAGTAATCAAAACGGTTTTGGTTCCTGCTGTACATTTAGCAACCAGTTCTATGCTCGGATCGCTGCAGTATAAAATTGCTTTACGAATTAAACCAGAACTTGTACTGATGTAGCTTGAAAACGGTCCTGAAATTACGACCCAGTCGACTTCTTTAGCCAATGAGCTTTGCATGCAGAAACTGATTATCGTGAAACAATTTTCGTGCACAAATTTTTTTGTAGCTGAGTCACTCGGTAAAGTTAGCTGACTGAGATTTCTAATAGGTTTGTTTGTGGCATCGAAGTATGCCTTCTGCTCGTCTTGTATCAAGCAATTATTGTCGAAGAATACCTTGTTAGCTGCATCACTTGGTAAAGTTGGTTCACTTATATTCCTAATTGGTTTGTTTGCGGCGTTGAAGTAAACTTTCTGGTCGTCTTGTATCAAGTAATTGCTTTTGACGATTACCTTAGAAGCAGCATCACTAGGTTAAGCAGGTTCGCTTATATTTCTAATTGGCTTGTTTATGGCGTTGAAGTATATTTTCTGGTCATCCTGTAATAAACAATTCTTGTCGACGTACACTTTGTTGCCGCTTCAGCGGCATGCCGTGGGAAAGCTATGTCCTTAATTTGCTTTTTCTCTGTAAAAAAAATCCCGTCAGCCCCATCTACATACAAATTATTTTTCAATGCTAGAAACGGTGGAAGCCAATTCGTCGGCGAGAAGAGTAATGGCTTGAGGCAATTCGGTTTTAGGTTTTTGAACGACCGTTGTCAGTGGACCTATCTGAGAATAATAATTGACGGCGTCTTCAGATTCGATAGCGGCTTCTACTTTAGTAAAACGTTTGCTTTGCATTATATTAGTTGCTTTCGGGAGTTAAACCAAACCCTAACCGCGGTTGTCCTCTCGGACCGACTCCTGTCACTTCACCCCACCCTCGTCCTTTTCATTGCTTGTCCAAATTTATTGACTGACATCTTTTTAAATACATGAAATTTCAAAATATACTTCCCCTTCGATAAGGCTTTCTTCAATATATAGGCTATAATAAAAGTAACAACCTCAAAATAAATAGTAAGCTCAAAAATTTCTAACCATCCTGGCAATCACACCTTTCGAAACTCTTGTAAAAAAAACTTGCTGAAAATTAAAAACGAGAAAGGTTCCAAGATTAACAACGGTGTAAAATTTTCCTTGTCTCCTTCCATACAGTTTAAATATTTAAATGGTTTGGGGAACCCCATCTCGGACGAAAAATCAAAATATAAAGGTTGGATTTTACCCAGTGACCCTGAAAGTCAAAAGTGCTGAAAAATATTACGCGATACATCTATAAAAAACTAGAGGTCCAGTTTGACGAGGATAAACCCGTATCCATGACTATGTTTAATTATCCAAATTCTATGCATACAGCTTACCCTTGTTATCCATCTTGCGAAAAGACAAATGCTTATGATGGTGACAAACCGCTCTGTGTTAGACTTTAGGTGTACGAGAATATGCACAAAACTAAAGGGAAACTTAACAAAAATGTTATCGAAAAACCCTGGTTTAACTTACCAGCTTACAATGCTATAAACTTGACGGAAGTCACGGGGAAAATTACAGCGGTGTTTGTCACAGATGATTCTCCCAGCAACGAGAAATTATGGTGCAATGTAGACTTTGGAGTGGCTCATCCCGACATTCCCAATGACAAATTTTCCGATGAAGACTTTATGGGTTTGGTATCTCCATAAATATATTTTTAAAATGTGCAAATAAAAAAAGCTATGGAAAATAAAAATAATGACTTTTTCGTGTCTAAGAAAGAACCTAAAAATCATCCATTTCTACCTTCGAATATCAGATGTCTAATTATAGGGCCTGCAAATTGCGAAAAAAACAACTTACTGTTTACTTTCATCTGTAATGAAAGATGGTTGCACTATGACTGGTTATTTATTTACCGTAAAACTTTATACCAGCCTAAATACAAAGCTTTGCAGTCTATATAAGTGAAATTGAGGAAAAAATAGGATGGGATGTCGCATTTTTTCACGATTCTAAAATAGATTTAATTTCGCCCGAAGACCTGGACTCAAAAGTTTAGAAACCTGATTGTTTTTGACGATTGCTTTTTAAAAAAAAACATTGAACGATTCTTTGCCTAAGGCCGTCATTCAATTGCCGATGTTTTTTTTTATTGCAGTCAGTCCTACACAAGAATTCCAAAACAAGTAGTGAAAGATAGTGCAAATTTATTAATCCTTTTCCCCGTGGATGAGTTAAATTTAAAACATGTCTATGATAATCATATTGGTCCTTACATGGAATTTTCAAACTTTAAAACGTTGTGTTAAAATTGTTCGAAAAAGCCTAATGGGTTTTATCAATAAACAAAACGTTAAATGAGGGGAGGTATAAACGCTCGTTTTTACCTATTAAATAAAAGAATGGAAACAAAACGAGAAATCTCAAAACTCTAAAGACGTTTAACTAAATCAACGTTTAAATCAACGTTTGGGTGAAAGAGAACAAGAAGAATCGCTACAAGAATTTTTTAAATCGGTAGTAAGCACCCTGAAACCGTGACCGGTCCTCGATGCAGCCACGCAAACTACACCGTTTAAAACACTTGTGAGGTGTGTGGGACGAAAAGAGCTTCCTTCGTCGAGTCGGGGAAAGGAATCATAAATAAAATCATAGATAATCTACCGGCCGAACTGCGTTTACCGCGGTACCAATACTGCGTTCCAGGAACCAAACTGGAAAAAAGATTGATTCGAGGAGATCCGGGAATTAATAAACTTGACGAAGCATGCAAGGAACACGATGTAGCTTACTCAGAGAGCTCGGACTTAAAAGATCGGCATGCCGTGGATAAAGTTCTAATTTCAAAAGCTCAAAGACTGAGAGATGATGCTTCTCTAGCATGGAGGGAAAAGCTAGCTGCTTCGATCGTTAAGAAAATCATGAAAACAAAACTAAAGTTTGGAATGGGGAGTAAAAAATGGATCAACTCGTAAAAGGACTCCACAAACCAACAAGAAAAAAATTGTCCAAGACGGAAAGTGATTGTACTGAGCCTGAACGATCTATAGTTGCTGTTTTGGTGGAAATGATACCTTACGCTAATTTAAATAAAGGTTTTAACTACTTACTGACCTGCATTAATATCATGTCCAAGTTTACTTGGGCCATTCCCCTTAAATCTAAATCCGGTATAGACGTAACCGAAGGTTTCAAGAAAATACTCGCTGGAGCTATACCCCTAAAAATGTGCAAGTCGATTTAGGTAGTGAGTTCTACAACAAAGACTTCAAAGCCCTACTTAAGTGGCATAACATTAACATGTACTCTATGTACTCGGAAGCAAGCATTGAGAAAAAAGCTAGCATTGTAGCACGTTTCAACAGAACACTGAAAACACGAATGTGGAAAAGGTTCACTAGACAGGGTAATTACGAGTGGGTAAGCATTATCAACAAGTTAGTTTCCAAGTACAATAACATGGTTCATTGCACCATATAATTGAAACCTAGTGATATAACTAAACCTCACGAACCTCTGTTAAGATGATCTAGTACGACGGTTGATGAAGAAACCCAAATTTGCTGCAGGAAATAAAGTCAGGATTTCTAAAGTTAAGAAAATTTTCGATAAAGGGTATTTGCATAATTTTACTAACGAAGTTTTCACGATCCGTAAAGTGCAAAAAACATAACCAGTTACTTATTTTCTAAAAGACGAGTCGTGTGAACTGGTGCTGGGAGGTTTTTACGAACCAGAATTTGAAAAAACTCTAGTTCCCGATTTGTTTTTAGTAGAAAAAGTATTACGTAAGTAGAAGGGAAAAGATGGGAAAATGCAATACTTTGTTAAATGGAAGGATAATATGCAGGGACAGATAATATTAACAGTCTAATAAATGTTGACTTTTTACGTAATCAATGTAATCAACAATATTACAATTTTTAATCTCCTTATTTAAAAAATGTCTTTATTTTTTTCCTATGAAAAGGTTCCTAAAAATAAAAATTTTAAGAACTCATAAAACCTTCTTTTCTAGGTTCAAAAATGGAAAAAAAACCTTCAGCTGTATTTACTGTTCGGAGGTATTTTCTAGTGAGCACCAGCTGAGAAACCATCTCCGTTCTAACCATCCACCCGAAGACGAAGAATGTGCATGTTTCAGGGACCGGCTGCCCGATTCTTTAAAGGAACACTCCTCCCTGTTGTGTGATGAAGGTCTTGATCATCGGTTCTATGAAATGGACGTAATTGAAGAGTTCGACCCACTTCAGTTTCTGGTGTCAGTACATTTGGCCCTTCATAAGCTGTTGTTCATCTGCCTAGACCAGCTTGAAAATTGTAAAGTGCAGATCTGGTTGGGAGTGAAGTTCGTCAGAGACACTATTATAATTCAAACTGGATTTTGTTAACAGTTCACTGAAGTTTACAACTCGAACGATATTCCCGCTCTATTAAACGAAGCTTTTAATAAGATTCGGTAGTCCATTGACTTTTTCACCGAGCGAGGGAGTGGATGGGTGATTTCTAGCATAAATAACTTCGCCGTTAGGGTGGCTAGATATCAATCATTAGGAGTTTCATCTTACATTCCACTCCCGGAAGGTTTAAAACGTAAGGTTTGGATGTTAACCAATGTATAAAACCTAAATGATGAAAAATGTTTCCTGTACTCTGTACTAGATTCTGGCTTGGAGATGTATGGCCCCGATGCTAAAGAATACTGGGAATTTGAAGCGATACACGACATTTCCATGCTGACCTATTCCACGAAGCTGGACCAAATTGACAAATTTGAACGTGCGAACGATCTCTCGATTAACATCATAGGATACAGCCACAGAGAAGACTTGTTCCCTATTCGAGTTTCTAAGAACTTTAATGGTCTGCCTATAGATTTTCTCATCATAAGTGCAGAGGTTTATGGCTCTGACACCTTAAATACGCATTACTGCTCCATTAGGTGCATTGATGATTTTGTATGCCACCACGGATCGGGATTACATGCTAAATTCTATTGCCGAAACTGCTTCGCAGGATTTGGAAGAGAATGGATGCTAGTAGCTCATAGAAATGAATGCTTCAAAATCAACCCTGCACAATCACTCAGATTCAAGAAACCCGATGAAAACATCCAGGAATTTCACCAGTTCCATCGCAAAAACCTCTTCCCCCGAATAGTTTATGCTGACTTTGAGTGCCTGCTTCGACCCATCCAAACTATTCACCCCGATCCTTCCACGAGGTCATCTACTAAAATTCACCTGCACGAACCTTGTAGTTTTGGATATATTGTGATAGGCCAGGATAGGGAAATCATTAGCCAAGATTACTGCTTGGGACTGGATGCCGTTGATGTTTTTTACGAGCGCGTGGTTAAAGAACGTCAAGATTGCGATGAACTGTTGTCAACGATTAATATCACAGAGGAAGAAACACTCGACTTCTACAATGCCACTGTTTGTCACTAGAGCCATTCAAACCCTTCCACAAATTTCTGCCGAAAAGTGAGCATGAAGTCAGCGACCATTGCCATGTCAGTGGAAAATACAGGGGAGCCGCTAACTAAAAATGTAACTTGTGTACTAGAGCACAAAGAACCATCCCGGTCATATTCAACGGTCAGGAGGGTTACGAAATTCATTTATTAGTACAAGCAGTACAGAAATTTCCTGGAAAAATAGACGTCATCAGTCCAAACGCTGAACGGCTTAAGAGCATGACAATTATGACCAAGAAAATTGTAGTAAGTCTCCGTTTTGTAGACAGCAATAATTTTTTTAAAGCCTCGCTGGACACTTTGGTTGGAAACCGTAAATATGGTAAATTCCCTATTCTCGAAGCTGCCTTGGAGTCGGGATTAAAGTAAAAGTTGTTTGATGACAACACAGCGACAGAAAATGCTCTGAATCTTTTGACTCGGAAAGGAGTTAACCCCTACGAACACGTGATAGATATGACCAGTTTTGACAGCGAAACTTTACCTACAAGACGTTCTTTTTTCTCGCAGTTAAATGACGAAGAATTGGCAGGAGTAGAATACGTACGAGCTTTAAATCTCTGGTGGAAGATTGACGTTTGGTTCTTACCATGAAATTTATCAAATGACTAAAGTTTTTCTGCTAGCTGACGTGTTAGAAGATTTCCAGAAACTATGCATTGAAAACAATAAATTGGACCCCTTTTATTATATTTCAACACCAGGATTCAGTTGGTCCGAACTCTTGAGAATGCGCAAGTCCAAATTAGAGTTATTCACTCAAGCCGGCAAACACAACCTGATCACTCACCGCATTCGAGGCGTGTTTCATTCTATGCTCAGAGGTACGCTAAAGCCAACAACAAATACTTACCTGGCAACCAATCTATCCTAGTCAACATACCAGACACATCATCAACCTAGATATGAACAACTTGTACGGTTTGGCCATGAGCGATCGTCTCCCCTACGATGGGTTCCAGTATTTAACCAAGGAAGCGATTCGAACTTTCCGCGTTGACACCGTACCAGACGATTCAGACGTTGGTTACATTCTAGAAGTCAATCTCAATTATCCTCGAGAGTTGCACGACGGTCACAATGACTATCCCCTAGTGCCAGAGAAGTTGGAGATCAGAGAAGAGCTAGTGTCCCCTTATTCTATAAATCTAGATAAACATGTCGGACACAAGATTAAAACCAATGCCAAACTGGTACCGAATCTGTTCCACACAAGAAGAAGTACGTTGTGCATTACCGTAATTTAAAGTTTTACTGATGTCACGGCAAATTCTCCGGCACATAAGAAGAATCATGAGTTTTAATCAGAAGTATTGGAAGAAAGAATACATCGATTTCAACACCATCTAGAGACAGGAGTCGAACCAACCATTCGAGGATTACTTCAAATTATTACATAATTAGGTGTTTGGCAAGACCATGGAAAATACACAGGACCGACTCAACGTCAAACTTTGCACAAACATAAATCTGCCCTGAAGTAAATGTCTCAGCCCCACACCAGTGCCTTCAACATCCTGCACAAAAACCTGGTACAAATTAACCGGCGTGCATGCAGCATATTGTGAGATCTTCCAACATATTCGGAATTTTCTATCTTGGAGCTGTCTAAATTAGCCATGTTCCAATTCCATTACGATTTGATTCAGCCAAAGTATGGTGAGCGAGCAAGCTCCTTTTTACCAACACAGACAGCCTCTGCTATCTCATCGAAATCCAGGATATATACGAAGATATGCTGCAGGACTGTGAGCGATTTGATACGAGTATTTACCCTACAGATCACAAGCTTTGCTACAAAACCAACAAACAGGTCTTGGGGAAAATGAAATACAAGATTAGTGGAGTCACCACCTTGGAGTTTGCAGGTCTACGCTCCAAGATGTACGCTATCAGAGTTCTGGGCCATGAAACGACCATGAAAGCCAAGGGTATTCAGTCCGGATTCGTATAAAAACAGTTGTATTTCAACGACTACAAGTCTGCGTTGATGTCAAAATCTCCACAACAAATTGCTAGCGTTGGCCACGAGCTAACTAAGGTGAAAATAACCACCAAGTCCCAACTCCCACCCTACGACGACAAATGTATCGTGCTAGACGATGGTAAAAAATACTCTTGCCAATAGCCATTACCGCACGGGAGCAAAATACTGAGATGTCGATGACTTCGATTCTGAGGTGGATGTGATTAGTGACAACGAGCATGAAGAGAGTGTCAGCCTTGCCTGCAAAGAGCTAGTTGCCAAGCGATTGGGTGAGGTGAAACGATTGGAAGAAAAAGCCAGAGCTGCAAGAAGACTCAATTTGTTCCTGAATAGTCAGCAAAGAGCGGAGGAGAGCATAGCTAGAAAGAGACGGGTGAAAAAAGAAACCCGAACCTCGATGCACCCTGAACTGAAGAAGGTTAGATTAGAAAAAGATGCAGCCGCCAAACAAAAAGTGTGCGCCAACGAAACTGAAGCGCAACATAAAGAGTGTTTGCCAAAAAAGGCAGCGAGTGAAAGGAAAGTCCGATCAGAAGAAAACGAGTCGCAACATGAAGAGAGTGTTTGGCCAAAAGGCCAGCTGCTTATTGAAAGAAAGCTGCAGACAAAAGAAGAAAAGAAAGTCAGTTTGGAAAATAGACGCATGGAGAAAAAAACTTAATAAACCTTATTAAATCATGTGGATTATGCCAGCAGGGAAATCCACATAAAAAAAAACCATCTAGCACTTTACCTCCTGGATGTGTCTGAAATATTTTTATCTACTAGTAGGACTTTAAATCCTAAGGTGGTGTGGAAAAGAGTGCATGACCCAGTCTGTTTCAAATTTATTTTGTATGATTTTGAACCATGCGTGAAACCCCACACTTTTCCAATTATGAACTAGGCACCCGTAAAGGATGACCAAATCACATTCACACACTTGAATGGTTTACTTGAGTGGGAGGTTTACTTGAATGGCAGGTTTACTTGAGTGGGAGGTTTAGCTGAATAGCAGGTTTACTTGATTGGGAGGTTTATTTGAGTTAAAAGTGGTCAACCATCTGGAAATATTTCGACACACATATGGAGCCCACCATCTTGCAAAATAGTCATACTGCTAGTTTACAAGGGTGCCGCCATCTTGAACTTATGGTTTGCATGAACGTCGCCATTTTGAACTTCCATTTGCACGAACACCGCTGAGAAGTATAAAAAGTTACAAAAAGGTAGCAAAAAGCACTTTTCCACCCTCCTACAGCTTGATGAAAAAGGCCACCATCTTGGAAAATGGCTACACTTCCGGTTTATACATGGACGCCGCCATATGAGAAAACTTCCGGTTCCCATGAGCGCTGCCATCTTGGAAAATGACGTCACTTCCGGTGTGACGTCACGTCCTGTTATTTGACTTCCGGTCTAAAGGTCAAAGGTCATTGGACTGGATCTGCAACCAAATCGCATTTATATACTACTTGAGTGAAAGCCAGCCCGGGGACTGTCAATCATGTTACTCCATCAGATCTTTGATCGTCCCGTGATTCTTTGGAATATCTCAGAATGCACTGGCTATGCGGCGAGTAGGTTACAGGTGGTATACCTGGCTTGGACTGTTTGAGTGATAGAGCGAGCCCGGGGCCTGCCAATTATTTTACTCCAGCAGGTCTTTGATCATTCCGTGATACTTCGGAATCTCTCGGGCGCATTGGCTATGCGGGGGTAGATTACAAATAGTATACCAGGCTTGCTGCGAGAAAGAAATTCCCGATTCCTTTCGGTGTCTCTGTGACTTGGATGTGGATTTGTTATTTGTTGGTGTTGGTCTTGTACTGTGCATCAGTGACGCTATCGGCCAGGTAGCAATGTCGTGCGAGTCGTAGGGATTAGTTCTGATGACTAAACCTGAGTGGCGCAAAACCGTAAGGTGTGAGATCCGTCAAATCTGGAGGCGCATCACCATCCCGCCCGGGAGGAATGAGAGCACGGCATAACTCGGTGTTGGTTGGTTTGTTGATGTGTACGGCATGTGGGTCCTTTGTTCAAAGCTGGGTACAGCCGTTGTACTAGTGGCGATATTTCGGTGATGAGTGGAGCCAAATAGCAAATGACAGGTAGCAAATGACTTGGCTGATGAGCACTGAGGTCCCGACGTTCTAGGCTGGTCGAGCTGTTTGAAATGGTGGCGACGCTTTGGTAGTAAGCGATGGATCCCCTTGCTTTTGTGCCGGCAGATCCTCGCTCTGAAACGTAGTCGACCCTTCGGACTGAGTTGCAAGACTGGTTCCAACGTAAGCTGTTCCATCAACGATCTCACAGTATCTTTTGAGGATGGATCCCTTGCCTTTAGGTACGACGTTTCGTTCTAAGCTTGTCGAGCTGTTTGGACTAGCGGCTTTGGTGGAGATCGGTACGTCTTTCTAAATCGGCTGTTGGATCGAGTAAGCGACACGAGTGGTGAGCACTCTCGTCCTCTGGTACGCTGTTCTGAACTGGTCGAGCTGTTTAGACCAGTGGCTTTGGTAGTGGGTCTTGCCGGCAGATCTCCATTCTTAAGTCAAACTGGAACGAATTGCGAAACTGGTGATGAGCAGTGTAGTCCTCGACATTGGGCTCGATGTTCTAAAGTAGGTCGCAGCTGTTTTTACTGATGGCTTATGCTTCGTGAAGTTCCGTACAGCTTTCTAATCTGGGTTGAGCCGTTGGACCGAGTAACAAAGATATGGTGATGAGCAATAGTTACCCTTGTGGGTGTGCTGTCTCTCAGCTGGTCGGGGTAATTGGACTAGCGGCAATGCTTCGGTGGTGAGTGGTACGCCATTCCGAACTGGAGTTGAGCCGTTGGACCAGCAGCAAAGACTTGGCGACGAGCAGCCTGGTCTCGCCTTCGGGCTTGGAAAGTTTAAGCTGTTTTAGCCGTTTGGACTGGTGGCAACCCTTTGGCAGTGAGCTTTGGGTTCGTCCTGTAGCACATCTCCAAAACACTGACGGACCTAGCGGCGATAGTAGCGGTGAGTCCTTTGAGATCGGAGAGGTAGTAGCAGGAGTCTCTTGGAACTGGTCGGAGTAGTTGGACTAGTGGTTTCATTTCGGTGAAGAGTGGTATGCCATTCTGAACTGGATCTGAGCCATTCGACCTGCAGCAAATACTGGTTGGAACTTGTTGAAGGGCAGACATTTCGCGCGCTGACGGTGCTAGACTAAAGTGGGTGTTTGACGAGACATTCTTGAACTAGCTGTCTGACGAGGTGGTTAGGTGTCAAACATTGGGACGGTCGTGTTTTTCGACGAATTCCGTCAAGGTTGGCAGATTGGAAAGTGTACTGATCCACCCGAGGCCTGTCTTTTTGACTGGTTTCGAAGGTTTGGCGATCGATGACTGTGGATCATGAGGGTGTGGTGGTGGGCCGAGACCACTACTTCCTTACTTACTGACTGACTGACAAGCCTGGGGATGACTCTTACTGGTTGATGACTTGGTGACTTTTGATGAAACTCGATGTGAGGATAGCTCTCGTCCGTACGCACACTTTAAGCCCATCCACAAAAGCACCTGGCTAAGTCCAAAAAATGGGACTTCGTACTGAGGGATGGACTTGGTCTCGACCATCCCTGAATCAAAAGAGACCAGCATACAAGCCAAGCTCCACAATGGTGGAGTTTGACTTTTTTTTACCCTTAAAATGGTGATGGTTAACATCGCAATACTATGTGAATTTGGCTAAATCCAAGTCTAAATACTAAAGTCTTGGCAAACCCCTTAATAAGGTGGAGCTTGGTTTTTTTCTGACCTCAAAAGGGTGATGGTTAACATCGCAACACCCGGAAAATTTGGGTAAGTCCGGAAAACCTAGTGGTGCCAGATCCTGCAATAAGGCAGGGTTTGTGTTTTTTCAGACTTTTTTAACACCCCCATATGGTGGCGGTTAACATCGCAATACCCAGTGAATTGGGCTAAAGTCCCACCCAAAGAAAAATCCACACCCTGACGTCACCCGAGACCTGGCATTCATCGTGGTTTCAGACTCAGGTGAAGACTACCGGTGACGAATACCAGGTCCAGCGACAGTGAGGTTTGGGCCTTTTAGTCTTTTCCTGAAAAGTCAAAGTCACAGTCAGGCAAAGGTAAAAAATAATTCTGGTCACAGGTTACAAGGTTTATTCGGCGTTGGCTGTACAAGGCTATACATTTCTGCTTAAAAGTTGAGATCCAGGCGATATTGATGCAGGTGCTAACAAGTTCGTCCAGCGTGCCTTCTTCTTAGGCTTTCATCCGTGCACATATTCGTGCGACAAGTGGTGCACCACCAGATAGTCTCGTGCTGTTCCTGTCTGTATATCCTGTACACCCGCCATCTGCCGCTCCTCGTACTCCTTTTGTGGCGATGACTGACACCCAAGACAACTGGAAGTCTTATGGGGCATGTCTTGCGCACTCGATTGATCAGTTGGTTGGCCAGCGATCTTCAGTAAGTCAGCTGGGAGCGTTTGCCAGCCTTTTCATGCTGCTGACAATGTCCATGTTGTGCCTGGCGTTGACGTCAATCTGGTTGACTTTTTGGAAGAAGATGAAGCGGTGCCGTCTTATGGACCTCCTGCTGACATATAACAATGAGATGAGATGATTGGCCATGTCCACGGTATTCGTGCACTCCGTTTAAGTGGTGGCTGCCAGCGGCCAGGCGACTAGGTGTTTCTGGCCCCCGATGAGTCGTCTGATGGTACATTTTCCGGCCAAGGGATCCACGTGGGTGCTGAGTAGAGGAAAGGCCTTGGTGTCGCAACACTTTCGTGTATTCGTATGGCATTCCGGCAGCATTGGCGCAGAGGCTCTAGCAGCTTGGCGTAGAGGACCTGAAACAGCTGCGCTGAATTGAAGCGGTTGTCGCAGGCGAAGGTGTAACCCTGGTTGAAGTAGTGGCGCGCGGTGTAGCTCGTTGTGTGAGTCATCTTGTTGTTCTCGAGTTCCTTGGTGGGGTCTTGGGCATGGTCGATGGCCATGTAGCGCTTTTTTTCCAATGTGTGCCTCGTTGTTGAAGATGTAACTTTCGAATGGGTTGCAGTGAGTGAAGTGTTCAAAGCTAACCTTGATGGGCTTCTTGGGTTGGTATACCTTTATCTTGGATCTGCCGGTGTATGCAATGATGGACTCGTCTATGCAGAGAACTGTCCCGGGGTTCCTGCACTTGCGAAAGGACGGTTCTTCAGACAGCCAAAAGTTGTTCCAAATTTGATTGAACCACCTTCTGGTCATGGTCGACCTGATGGTTTGGTTTCCTAGGTCTGGGGACGTGGACCAATACTGCACCATCTCCGGCAAGTCGTAGTAGCCCATGATTACCAGTATTCCGATGAAAGCCAGAAACTCGCCTTTCGTCAATGGTACCCACATGGGAGTGTGGGATGTGGTTTTTTCCGTTTCGGCAACATTTGGAAGGCTTGCGTGGTGGTCGTTACTGCAGGGTCTTGGCTGGAGTTGGAGCTGGAAGTAGCCTCTGTTTGTTTTCCTGGCTGAGGGACTTGCGACGAGACAACCGTTTATGGTGTCTCCTTGGCAGATGGCTCTCGGCTAGAGTTGGGAGTAGACCCTGCTTCTTCCCTTTGGATTTGCACCGGCTGGACCAGCAACATTGACGACGAGGACTCTGACTGGCTCCTGAGTGTCTTATTACCTCTGAGCACATCTCCTCTAGGACCAACCGTCCTGTGCTCAGATCTTTTGGGGGTTCTGTTGGTGGAGCGCTTGGCTGAGACTGTTGTTGGCTGAAACGACGATTGACATATTGGGCTATCGTGGCACGTCGCATCTTCTGGAGGTAGCCACTTCGTGGAGACAATAATCATCTTCTTTTGTGGTGCAGGAGTGGCTCAGGGAACATCTGTGGCGGGTCTGGTATTACTGTGAACATATTACTTCTGCAGATCTTGTCATACAGTACGACTCTCCGACATCGCTTCATGGCTTCTAGTTTACTCGGTTCCAGTGATCGTGGCGGTGATTGTGGGGGTGGTGGCTCTACTACATTGGCTGTTGTTGTGCTGGCTCTTTCGTCCTCCTCCTCCTCCGATGACGAAACGATTTAGATCACCTCCTCGGATTCTTTACAGTGAATGACTTATGAAACTACCTGAAAGACCACGAGGGATGGGAACGAGTCCTCTTTTGGTTCATCTCATGCATGGCAGCGGCGGGGATGTTCCAGCTTTGGCTTTCGGCTTGCGATAACGGGTGGAACGTAGTTCTCTGGGTGACGTGACCTCCTCTGCTGGACGGCGTAGTAGGGGTGGCCAACCGGGCTCATATGTGGGCGACGTCGCTTCTGCTGATTGTAATGTCGGACAAACTGGCATTGGCATGGGAGTGGTGAGCAAGGTTTCTGTTGAGGTTGGCGGTCGTGGTGGACTGTCTGGCCTTGTTTCTTCCTCACTGCTGGACGTCATTAGGTAGGCGTCGGCATCGTACTCTGACTCGATTTCTTTTAGTTCGTCGTCCAACTCGTCCTTCTCTTCCTCATCGTTGACTGATTCTTTGCTGCTGCCTTCGTAGTAGTCCTGATTTTTCTCACAGTAATATGGATACTCTGATTCGTCCTCCTCCACGGTGACGTCTGATTTTGGCATTAGTAGCTGTAGTTTGCCCGAACTGGCGGCTTCTTCCATGGGGACGTCTGGTTGTAGTATTCCCGGCTGTGGTTTGCTAGGACTTCCAGTGATTGGAAAAAATTAGAAGTAAGTGATGACAGGTGGTGATGGTGGTGGTGGAGGCGGAACCAATGACTCGACTTGTGTTGGCCATGGTGGCATTGTCCTCCACAGCCGATGGTACCCCATGACTAGAAGTACCTGCATTGTCTTTCGGTCTTGGTGTGCTGGCTGACTTGACGTTCCGTTTGCTGCGTTTGGCATTGCCAGCCCTCTCTTCCAAGACTTGGTTGGTCCTCCTTAAGACGAAATCTGCCGTCTCCCCTAATAATTCCATGAAAAAATTCAACTTCTTTCTCTTCTTGTTGCATCTGCCAATGTAGCACATTTGAACGATGTTATGTAATAAACAGTAAACCCACAAAACGATAAAAAATGAATTAACCACATCACAGCTAAACCAAAAGCTCTATCTATAGTTCACAAAGATCAGCCAACCTTCATCAAGCTCTTAGTGACATCTAAAGTCGAAAAGGTTAACCCACAAATGCTCAAGTGCCAGTTTCACATTTTGCGATAACCAGTCTTCCAACATTTTTTTCTTAGTCTAATAGATTCCGATACTAAAATTCAAACTAACAGTTAAATGTGTGGTGTCAAAGGGAAAGTTTCTCAGAGCTACTTACAGAGCCCAGAAATGTAATTAACAAATTTTCGATTTTTGCATTTTTGGCTAATTCCAACAGGGAATTATTTTTTTTTCTTAGTGCTCACTTACTCTCTATAGGGCCTAAACGGTTACTCGTACAGAAAAGTTGTAGAGAACAAAATGAAAGGTCGTAACATTTTCAGTTAGTGTGGTGTCTTCTATTTTTTTGAACCGACGCATTTTCATCCAAAAAAGTGGATTGTTTAAATTTTAGACTTCAGTGTCAACAACTTGCTCTTTAATGGCACAGGGCCTAAACGGTCACTCTTACAACAAAAGTTGTAGACAACAAAATAAAAGGTTGTAGAATTTTAATTTAGGTTCCTCTCTTTACGTTTTTTTGACCCGACGCTTTTTCACCCCAAAAAAGTGGATTGTTTAGATTTTGGACTAAGTGCCCAATATTACTCCATACTGAGCCTAAACAGTCACTCTTACAGCAAAAGTTGTAGAGATAAAATAATAGGTTGTAAAATGTTATGAAGTTATAAGGTTATAAAAGGTCTATTTTTTGTATGCTGAGTCCAACAGGGTTATTTGTTTTTTCTAGGCAACTGTAAAATTTATACTAATAGAGGTAGATGGGTGGTGTCAAAGGGAAAGTTGCTGAGAATCAATTGCACAGTCCAGAAATGCAATACAAAATTAAATTTTTCCTATGTTCAGCATGATATTGTTGGGGTGGCGAGTAGACATCTACCATGCCCACCATTTTGGGATTTTAAGTTTACAGTCTTCACAGTTATATGTACTAAACCGAATCAAATGAATCGCCTTTCACCGTTAAGTATTAATTAACAGTGAATTTTATAATGCGTTTGTTTGTTTAAATGAGAATATCTCATAATGAACAAGGTGTGGGTTGACTGCTTATTGCATAACACAGTCCATTTGAGGTCCGGAAAAAACCTTTCTTGTCTCGGTAATTGCTCAGCTGTTTTCTCCAAACCCAATGAAGTTGCTGCCGAGTCTTGCCGGTCCTAGACTTCTTTACTATGGGGTAGCTGGGAAAGTTGTCCATCAGTGCCGCTGCTGCCATCATCCTGTGCCCGCTTCTGGTCAACGAAATGATTCGCATGCGGCGGGTCGGGCATTATATACGGCTATCTGTGACCACTGCATATCGCTTCTGCCCAAATGTATGCAAGATCGTGAAGTAGTTGCCAGAAGACACAACCTTGTGCAATATTTTGCAACACCCACGGAACCGCATCTGGATGAGGGATGTTAGGATGACATTGTATGACACGATGGACCCCGCGGAAACAGCAGCCGGTCGTGAAGGGCAATGGGCCGGAGATTTCCTGATACTGCAGGTGATCATCCATTGCGTGGCTTTTGTTAAAGCCGCGTGCAGCTGATGCGAACATGGTGTTTGGCATCGGTACTTTGGGGGCAAGACGGACAAGCCCATGCCTTGCTGCCGAACATGCGGTTCTAGACCAAAAAACCAAAAACGGCAGAAAACAACATGGGAAAGCAGTGGCAGGGTGATTGTGGGATAGAGAATGAAATTTCCCAGGAAAAAGATGATCAATGGACGTATGACGTGGATTCCAGTTTGCCGGACATTCCGAAATCAGTGTTGCCAAATGGGTATACTCTTTGATCCTGACTAGGTAGTTATTAGGGCTCTTCTTATTTTTTGCTGGACTAGTTGCAGTACCGGTACTAGCAGATATTCTTGGGGTATGATGACTTAAAATGTTGGAGTCATCTGCATGGGTGCGGTGCGCCTTTAAGAGCATATTTTTTAGTCATTTCATTTTTCCTTTTACGTAGTACACGCCTTTTCCTCAGTATTTTCTGCACCATCTCTTCTGGATTCTTAGTGTCTGATTCCACGTTAGGGTCAATATCGCTACCGTGTGTTGTATCATCTGTGTGTATAGATTCGACCTCCTCATTTGAGGCTTTCGGATGTGACATTACTTCTTCCACCATGGAGGCTACTTCCGTGTCTTCTCTGAGATCGCTATCAGACACCATGCGTTTCAGTGCTCGTCTGTATCGCTCGCACATGCTTGCATACTCCTTAAACGATGTAGGGGGTAAAGCCCATCCATACTGATGAAATACTTCATAATCTGGTCGTCCTCTTTCTCTAGTACGTTGTGAACGTCGAAGTGGGGGTGCTATAGGTGATGTTGGCTGTGAGGTAAGAGGTGAGATTATTGTACCATGTTCAGGTTCAATCTCGGCGCCTACTGACATCAAGTCTCATCCCCTTGACTTCATACGTGGCTCTTCATCGCTTGATATATCAGATTCATCAGTGGGAACTGCCTGAGGGTATGGTTCCCTGACAACGTAATGCTTAATTCGATCTTCAAGAATGATTGATTTCTTACCCCTCCAATCATTCTAGAAATCTGAAAATTGACTGGGCTAGTTTGTCGGATTATTCGGTATGGTCCTGAATATAAACGAGCTAACTTTTTAACCTGACCTTTTCCCACTTTTGAAGTATACAGCATTATAAGATCCCTGGATTAGAATTTCTTATCCTTACCCTTCCGTTGACTCTGCTGAAGCTACTTTGTGGTTGCTGTGTGCAAGTCACTTCTCGCATGATCAAATGCCAAGGATATTTTTTGTGCTCAAGGCATCTCGCACAATCCATATCTGGACATTATATCCTTTGTATACTCATCCGCTACTGTGGTTGCTTTTAGTGTCGGTCAAGGTGAATCTTTCAACTCATTTGGCAAATATAAGTTTATATTTATTTCCGTTTTCAGTAAAAGATGATGGCTCCCAAGTATCCATGCTTATTTGCACTACTGGCCTTGAAGGCAAAGGCATTGGTTGTAAGGGTGTATGCCCCTTTACTTTGCGTTTTTTTCTCGAAACTTTACACCTGACTGAAAGTAGCGTAGAATGTCTATGATATAATACGATATTTTTATTGAGCCAAATGCAAAAAAAAATTACGGCCTTCAAGCCATTCGATCAGCCTACCCTACTTAAAAACTAACTTAAACCTAACAAACAAGCCATAAGAGGCCATAAAAGCTAAAGAGACAGCAGTCCGACCACACCTGGACCCTCCCTCCCCCACACACGCTAGTGCAAAACTCGACCCGTGGGAGGGCGGAGAAGGACTATGAGCAAGGGTAGAGACAGAGTAGAAGGAGAGAAGTACACAACAAGAGCCAAGGAGCATGTTCATAGGACAAACCGTTGTGTAGCCCGACAGAAACCAAGAACCCGACCTGTGTACTCACAGCCAGGTACAGAATGAGATGGAATCCCCAGGACCCCAAGCAATTGATTCCCCTTCCCCATAAACAAAACGACGTTGTGTGGCCCAAAGAGGTCACTCCAAGAGAAAGTGATGCACCGTTTCAGCACCTCCACCGCATGCACAATCAGGCGACCGCGCCCAACCCAGGTGGGCAAGTTGTGCCCGAAGCTGCACATGACCCATACGCAGCCACGAAACCAGGCCCGCATCTATGCGGGAAAGACTGTTCAGGAGTCGCGGGTAGGCTGTAGAAGTATGGCTGTAGTAGACACAAATTGCCCAGGCCGCAGCCCACTACTCCCACGTAAAACCCTACCCACAGCCGAACGCAGGTCACGAGGATCCAGAGCAAAGCAAACCGTGCTACACCCCTCACCTGAACCCCGACGGGCTAAGCTGTCTGTTAGCTTGTTTTCAAAAACCCCAGAATGGCCCTTGACCCAACCGACAGACATCCGAAGGCCCCAGAGACACAGAGCAAACACCTACCACGCGAAATCCAACGAAATTGGGTGGGAGCACTGAAGCGTCCGAAAGCAACCCCGAAGGAACGTCATCCCCACTAGGGAGTCAGTCAGAACACACCATGCTGTTCTTTCCAACAATAATATCAAATAAATCGTTGTACTGTTCTTAAATCCTATATGTGCTGTCCATACTGCATCATGCCCATTGTACAGTACATCTTCTTTCATTGCATTTGATATAACTGATTGTTCAGTTTTCTCTACCATATTCTGTTGCATTTTTAGGCATAGTGCATTTGTACCAAATTTCCGATCTTTTATGAGAAGGGTGCGTAACTGGGTTACGTCACATGGCTTCCCCTCCAAATGCTTGATAATAGCAGAGGCATAGGGATCACGTAGTTGTTCCCTTTTTATGTGTGCTTTAGTCCATTCTGCCATTGCAACTCATTTATCGGTACAAACCCTTCAGAGCTCAAATCTGAGTCTGACATCTCATTTTCCTGTTTGGGTGGATTTCAGAAAAGAGGGTCTGTTTCCTTCAATCGTCCCTTCTCATGCATGATTGCATGCTGGTTTTAGTCATACTTTTCAAAAATTCATCTAAGCCTACTTTATCCTCTTGGAGTCAGTTATTAGGTGGAGACTGTGTTTAAGTGTTACTAACTGCTTAATCAATTTACTTTCACCACACCCTTCTTCCTTGGGAATTAAATGTTGCGATTCCCCTCTCAAACCCGCTTATAATCAGCTATACAGCCTGTGATCAACATTTCCTTGAGCTCCATATCAACCTTTACTCTTCAGGGAACTTAAAGTACATTTTCCTTGTATGCCTGTCGAGAACCTGAAAGCATATTTCACAAATCACATCGAAAGGCAAAAAGTGCTACAACAAATATTACAACAACGTTTCACCATAGTTTTCTTTTCCTATGTAGGCTATTCACAGCCTAGGGAGTCAGTAATCAAGGGCGCTCAACTTGGCTCTTGCTTTCCTGCTGACGCAAGAACACACAACAAAAAATAGAAAAACACTTACAGTCCATCCAACTTCAATATAGTTTGAGAGGATGGAGAAACTTTCCTTTAGTTACAGTGTTGCAAACGTTCTTTCTATTATTTAATAGGAATGAAGGTAGAACTTAGTTACCATAGCAACAACCTTTAACGTTTTTGTACAAGTGCAAGATGTGTTGTAACGTGTGTTCAATGTAGAAGCCAAACTTGAAGTAGTTAAACCTTGTTTAATTCGGAATAATCTTGACAAGATTTGGGATTACATTTTAACGAACATTCTCAACACAAGAATTGACGAGAATAGAACACTGGGCTCTGAAGCCATTGACTTTTACTTGCTCCGGTCGGATCCATAGCTCCACCAGACAACCAATCAGCTCTTGAGTTCGTTAACCAATCCAGATCTTGGTTACAAGGTTTTTACCAATTGTTGGCCACGTTCTCCTGCACGTCTGCCCTGGTTTTGGAGCAAAACCCAAAAATCCTTGCCGTTGCACAAGTGATTTTAGCGCCAAAAAAAGTTAACCACAGTTCCAAGCACACAAGTAGGTACGAAGGTGAGCTAATGTCCGTTACACCCCCATAATGCAAGTACTTTTTTAGGGGAAAAAATCTGGAAAGCACAAGTCCAATGTAAAAATAAGGAAAGCACAAATCAAATTAGGATGCACACACATCAGTTGCAATACAGTGGCTTTGCGTTTTTTTGTACTCTCCCCCTTACACAAAATGTCGGCATAAAGTATCAGCATTGGAATTTTACTTCCCAGCTTTATGACTATCGTAAATCGCCGTTTCCAAAATACCTCAAGTTTGTGTTTCCTGTCAGTTTTGAGTACTAATACCTGATCTCCTCCTTATACTGTCTATCTCGGGCCCCTTTATCATAATACTTTTTTGCTTTGGTTTGAGATTTAAGTGTTGCCTCTTCCGCTAATGCCCTACTGTTTTGAAACCTTTTTAGTAAGTTAAACACATGTTCGACTACTGTAACATTTACATCTTCGTACTCCCACCTCTCTTTAAGTAACTGTAATGGTCCCCTAATGTTGCAACCATACACTAGTTCCGACGGTGTGAAATTAGTGGTTTCATGCACTGAACTACGAATAGCAAAGCATAATGCTGGCAAACACTGCTCCCAATCATTTGAATTTTCTAAACACAAAACCCTTAAAATGTCTTTTAAATCCCTGTGAACTCGTTCCACAGAGTTTGACTGAAGCCTGTGAGGAGAACTATGCACAATCTCAATCCCACATTTCTCTAGGAAAGAAGTTGTCAGTTATGAAATAAAAATGCAGCCTTGGTCTGACTGGATCGTTACCAGAAACCCTATTCAACAAAACCCTATTCATGCCAAAGTTTTCTTTTTACCTAGGTGTCCCGACCACCCATTAGAATATGCTACATCAATTACCACATTTCTGTACTTAAGTGGTATAATGATCTGTTCAAAAGCACAGTCCGTAGTGCGCTGTTCCCACTGTCTATACAAGATTCCCTTCCTTATAAAAAAAAATTCTGTTGAAGGATTTTTATTGCCCAGAACTGCCTTCCAACATCATTCTAAGCTCTCATCTAATTTCTGAGCTTCAATTAACTCCACTGTGGATGTCCTAACTAAACTGGTATAATCTGCAGTCAAGGGTGATAGCACCCTGCTAATCCTAGCTGCACCATCTTCATTTACATTGGCTTTGGCCCTGGCATAGTTAAATCTGGTTCCTTACCTACAGATTTTACTTTTACCTCAACTTGAGAAGAATCTGATAGCCTACTGCTGCTTTCTGCATCTCCCTAGCCACATTTTCAAGCCCATCATGTTTTGTACCTTCCAATTTACCTTCTTCCCTTAGCCTAGCTTCATGAAGTTGTTTGGCCTGTGCCCTAGTAATAACATTACACAATTCTGACTGCTCCTCATCATTCTTGTTCTGAATGCCGTAAATTGTTTCGTCAGTTAAAATACAATCAAAATTTCCTGGAAAATATAGTGAAACTGCTGCCCTAACTTTTACTTTACCACTTGGAGATCCTATCTCCATAACTGCTACTGGTAATTCTGCTGGAGTGGGGAATAATACTGTACTCAACCGAATGATCTACCAGTGTGCTAGCAAAAACATTTAGTATCGCACCAGTGTCTCGCAAAACTCTTAACTGTTTACCTTCCAAGTCATAACCTGCTATAACGTTATGGTCCAATTCAGGAAATGTACGTTTACCACGGGTCATGCATAAATTTACTGATGCTGTACTATGTTTACTTGGGTAATTTTTGACGAGATAAGAAAAATCACCACACTCAAAAAACAATCCTTTAGCGTCAAACTGCTTAGAATTACCATATGTATTTCTAAAACCATGTTTACCTCCATCCCCATTTGCAATTTGCCCATTACTTGAAGCATTTGCACTTTTAGCATTCTGCTGTCCATTCCCATTTCTTTCCACATTCCCATTACCACTGTTAGCATCATTTACCTGCCCATGGCCCACTGTTCCGTTGTTTGACTCTGGATTCGTGCTACTGTTACTATTGTTACTATTATTTCCCTTGTAATAGTTAAATTTCTTTTTTTTTTATTATTATTTTACAATTATTTTACAATTATTTTTAAAAATAAAATCTTAAAAGTCTTGGACCTTCGCAATTATGTGATTATAATAAAAAATTACTATGTAAATACACATAAAAATTATGATGAAACTAAAGGAGAACGACTGCAAAAAAGAACGCAGAAATATAAGGTGCCTTATTGGAATAATAATTATGGACTAAGAAATAAGGCAAATTATATACCTACACTCTTCAATAAATTAGATAATGCAATGCTATGTTACTCATTTGGCAAATATAAGTTTATATTTATTTCCGTTTTCAGTAAAAGATGATGGCTCCCAAGTATCCATGCTTATTTGCACTACTGGCTTGAAGGCAAAGGCATTGGTTGTAAGGGTGTATGCCCCTTTACTTTGAGTTTTTTCTCGAAACTTTACACCTGACTGAAAGTAGCGTAGGATGTCTACGATATAATACGATATTTTTATTGAGCCAAATGCAAAAAAAAATTACGGCCTTCAAGCCATTCGATCAGCCTACCCTACTTAAAAACTAACTTAAAGTAAAGAAGAATTGAAAAAAAATTGAAACTAGAGTTAGTGAAACAATACATATAATTATGAATGAAATAGAGGGAAAATACATTTCATATTTCATATGTTTCATATTTCATCTGTAAAAGTGTACATGTAAAAATTTATGTATTATTATTTAAATTAATATATACTTATTGTTGCTCACACAAGTTTGTAAAAACTTCGAGCCATGTAAACAATAAATAAAGCTTATTATAATTATTATTATTATTATTTCCCTTGTAATAGTTAAATTTCCTGTAGTAAGACCTATTCCCATTTCCCTTGGAATTTTGGTCACTATCCTGCACTGTATTCCCTTCACGACTATGGGTATTTTGGGTACCACTCTGACACCTAGCCATCCATTCATCAGCTAAAGTAGCAACCTGCACTAGGTTTTCTAAGTCTCTTTTACCCACTAACCACAGTTTTAACTCATTTGGTACTTTTTCTAAAAACTGTTCAATTAGCATAAGCTGAATCAACTTATTAAAATCCATACCACACTTTGCCGCCCTAATCCACTCTGAGTAATATGTTTGGATCATGTATGCAAAATCACTATAGGATTCTTTATGAGATATACACGCATTTCTAAATTTGGTGTGAAGAGACTCAGATGTAAGCTGAAACCTTTGTAAGAGTTGCTGCTTCACCTTGTTAAAATCATTAAAGTCTACATTAGGTAGCCTAGTTACAACTTCTCTAGCTGTGCCACTTAGTAAAGACAACAACCTCAATGACCAAGTATTTTCTAGAATATTCAACTGTTCACAAATTCGGATGAAAGCTGTTAAAAAGAGCAAAATATCATCACTATTTTCTTTAAATGGTTGCATGTGACGTGTCATATACATTTTGGCTCCAGACTCTGCACTAATAATATTACTGGGATTTCTAGCATTTTCACTGGGAGTCCTAGCTGCACTAGCTTCAGCTAGTTTAATTTTCTCCTCAGCTGCTTTTTTATATTTGCTTCCTGTTGAATTTTTTTCTTTCTCTAACTCAAATTCTATTTGCAATTTCTCTTTTCTAGAAGCATTTTTAATTCAAGCTCTTTGTGAATTTTCTGCGTTTCCCGTTCATGCTCTAGCCTTAACCTTCTTTGTTAACACTAACAGCATTGGCTTCCTTATCTCGAGCAATCTGTTCTTTCTGCAGATTTACTTCGGCTGAAAATCTAGGAAATCACTATCAACTTCATTTTCGAACTAAAGTTCCATCTGCAATTTTAGCTTGCAAATCTTTAATAAATGCTCTTCTAGTCTTCAAATTTAACTGATACTCTTCAGCCAAAAGCTATAATGGTTCTAATTCCCCGTTTTCAAACATTTTCAAAACAAGTTCGCTATTTTAACGTTAATTTAAGAAAAAAATTCGCCACAACATTACAATCAACGTGTATACGACCTGCTTGACGATCGACGACTCCCTCCTGGATTCTCAGTTGTTGCTTATCGAGTTCTTCTCCCAGGTACTTCCACTTCCGATACGCACTTCCGGTTCCATCTGAAGCGTGTTCGTCGTCGTTTATCTTCCAGTGGCCCTGAAGTTTTCGAGTTTCCAAGCTGCCACTTCGGTGATTTTCTTGTAAAAACCTCCAATCTGGATTCTGGAGATGTTTTTGCGTGATGTTAGTCCACAATTCCAGCCGAACTTCCAACCTGATCACCATGGGATGCAATTTTTTTCTGCCGACCACGTTGCCTTGTTGCCACCTTCTTGAGCTTTGTCACAGCCGTTGAATCGCCGCTCAGTTTGCTGTTCCTCGCTGGCCGTGGTCAACCAACTTTCCTGGCTTGACTTCAGCAACTTCTGGCAATTTTTTCCCTCCGAGATCGCTGACTGCCGTCCACGTCTGGCTTGAGCATCGTCCCTGCTGTTGAATCTCCACACAGTTGCAGTCCTTCGCTTGCCATCGTTGACCAACCTTTTCCCGGCTTTACGTCTGCTCTTCCGACAATTTCGTGATCGATCTCCGGTGAAACTGCTGGGCTTCATAGTTCGGCGCAAGTCCGCTGCCACCAACTGTAACGTGTGTTCAATGTAGAAGCCAAACTTGAAGTAGTTAAACCTTGTTTAATTCGGAATAATATTGACAAGATTTGGGATTACATTTTAACGAACATTCTCAACACAAGAATTGATGAGAATAGAACACCGGGTTCTGAAGCCCTTGTCTTTTATATGCTCCGGTCAGATCCAGAGCTCCACCGAACAACCAATCAGCTCTTGAGTTCGTTAACGAATCCAGTTCCTGGCTACAAAGTTTTTACCAATCGTGGCCAACAATACTTGGCCACGTTCTCCTGCACGTCCACCCTGATTTTGGTGCAAAACCCAAAAGTCCTTGTCATTGAACAAGTGATTTTGTTGCCAACAAAAGTCAACCGCAGTTCCAAGCACACAAGTAGGTACGAGGGTGAGCCAATGTCCGTTACAGTGTCATTTGTCTTGACTTATGTTGCCTTCCATATTTCCCTATTTACATATCTTCTTCTTCGTCCATTCTTCTTCAGTATCGTTATAGTATTGAAAAAACTTGAACGGTTTCATTACTGTATTATTTCCATTCAAGCAATTTCGTTCCCTGCAACAATGTCTACCTTGTTAGGCTACTTTTCTTCTACGTGGCATTAATTGTTCATAATGATGTCGCGAAAACACTTGATCGACACCGACTAAACAGATCTGTGTAACATCTATGAATTATTGCGGGTTGATGCTTATAGGTACGGCAATCTAATGCATGGCACTTTCCCAATTTCTGTTAGATTAGGTCAGGTTACTTTTATTTGAGTACTAAAGGCCATAAATACCATGCACTCACCCTAATCTAATATTACCTTAACCAACACCAACATTTCAAAACAATACATGGCATTAACAACATGCTGTTTTACAAAACCACTGTGACTCCCTGCACATTATCAGCATGAAAACACAACAACACTGCAACACTTTGAGGACAGCCTCCAATAATAATAATAATAATAATAATGTAGGTTCGTTGCAAACGCAACC